>QRFJ01002690.1:0-247045 GCA_006176705.1 Cocos nucifera
GTCAGAGCCTTGCCAAGATGACCTGATGGGAAAATTTCTGCATATTTCCTTCTAAGCCAACTGATTTGCCGAGGTGATGTGGCACCTGCATGGCCAGCTAGGATCTAAAAAGACCATATTCTCACCAGCTTTCATTAATCTTCTCCTAGCCATGCCCTAAGGCATGCCCTCTCCCTCCTCCATGACCTTCTGATTCTCTTCTCGCCTCACATGCCCAAGAAAAGTTGGTCTTCCAGAATTAGTGCGATCAAGCAAGAAAGGCAGACGAAAAAGGAAGATTGCAGACTACACAGAGATGATGGGTCGGGGTGATTTCAGAAGGAGTTTTTGAAGATGCCTCCAAAAGATCCAGATTTAATTTTGGAGACAAGAAAGAAAGATAGAATATCCACAATCTAACTAAGTGGATACGGTAGAGGCTAGACGCTCGTCTTTACGTGTGCTAGATCAGAACATCAGACATATTCGCAGATAATCAGAGGATAATCGAATTACTCATTCATGCTAAAGTAATTTAGATTATTTAATTTAATTTTTTTATTTATCAGATCCGATTAGGATTTAGAGGTGATTTTGAATATGCTTCTCGATCCAATTCAATGCTTGAACGAATCTGATCCATAATTAAATTTCATCATTACAGGAATAGGCGGTAGACCGTCATCATCTGGTGAAGATCCTGACTGGGATTGAAGCTCCATTCTTAAATAGGAGTACTGAGGGAAGCCTTGAATAAGTGCATAAAAACTATACAATAAATGATTAAATTTATTAAATAAAATTTAAAATCTATATTTTTAGGTATAGAAATTTGAACTACTTTTATTTATTGTAGTAGGAAGAAGGCCGACCAAATGTGAGATTCATTTGTTCAAGTTTAGATGAAAAAAAATTTAGTGCAAAAGGACTTAATGAGCCCAGAATCGAATTCAAAAAAAAAAAAAAAAAAACACTGACGCAATGCTGATTCAGGGATACGTAGCATTTTTCGGGTGCACGGTTGAGCATTTGAAGGTAATTTCCATCAGGAATTTCATAGTATAAAGAGCGCTCTGATTGGCTGAAGAATGCGGCGGTCCATGCAACACCGGGCTCGCGCACGGTCTATAGAGGGCAATTTGGGAATTTTGGCTGATCCAATGGGCGCCATTTCACTGAAGCTTCGATCATAACGGACGAAAAGAAGGCACTGATGGACGGCATCCGCAGCTCTCCAATCGAGATCCAATGGATGAGATTCATCCCGACGTTAAACTAAAGATCTGAAGGCCTTCTTTCAACGCGATCGGACGGCCCAGATTCAATCCAATGGATTGATCCAACGGCTGATATTAAATCTGACTTGATCTGGGTTATTTTAAGGGATTTTTAAGTGGTTTTTGGACCGTTTGATCAACATCTAATGGGCAGAATTATCCCAGATCCTTAATTTGAGTTGTTTTAGGAGTCTTAAACCTAATTTCTTGAAGGATTTTGGGGGAAAATCAAAACTCTTTAACCTATAAAAGAACCTGAGTGTTGTCCGTAGAAAAAAAGAAAGAAAGAGAAGAAAAAAAAGAGAGAGACGTAGAGTCAGAGAAATAAAAAAAAGAGAGAAAAAGAGGAGAGAGGTAGAAAGAGAAGGGAGCCAGAATTTAAAAGAAAAGAAGGATTTTTCTTCGACAATCAAGACATCGATCAAGGAGCCTCTTCTTCTTCACCAAGTTCTCCACATCCAAGAGCAACAGGACAATCAATTTCAGCAATCAAACAGTCTAATTTCTCTATGCTTTTTATTTTATTTGCTATTTTTGAAACTTGTTATCATGAACTAAATTTTCTTTTACTAAGGCTAAGGTGTAGCCACTCTTTTGATGCAATATTCAGTATGATTTATTTTTAAATTTTATTCATGAGGAGTATATAAATCTGATCTTAATGCTTTTAGATTACTGGCCATCTTCTAATTGATCTGATGAACATAGATGTTACGGACCAAGTACATCTATGTTATTGCTTCTTGATTATATACCTTGTATTATGAATCAAATTAGAATTCATATGCATGCGGAATTTTAGTGCGCTTTGGATGCAGCGTATTTTAATTAGAGGGTTTCACAAAACTTAATGCATTAATATTTATTTAAATTACACCTGGACCAAAGGATAATTAATAAATATTGAATAGTTTTGCTATGCCTGGACCAAAGGGTAGTGAATAAATTAGGAGACTCCACCGTCACATGAAATAAAATTAATCTAAAAAACTGAATATTGTATTGACTGAGTTGGTGAACCGATTGCCTTAGTAATCCATTGCTCTTGAAATTTAAAACCCTAATAATTTACACTCTCTATTTTCCTAATTAAAAACTTTTAATTATTTTTTATTTTGTTCTTTAATTTCTTATTCTCATAAATCGATCTTCTAAATAAAGCATAGGAAAGAGCTTTTCAGTACTTATTTTTCCAATCCTCTAGGGACGATACTCTACTCATTCACTTTATTACTTGATCGACTGGTGCACTTGCCATAGCTATAAATTAGCACGCATCAAGTTTTTGGCACCGTTACCGGGATTGTGTCTAAAACAATATTAAAATTTTGATCCTAGCTTTACTTTAGAAATTTATTTTTAATTTTTATTATTTAAAAAAAAAATTATTCATTGCATGACACGTACTGGACATAGTAACTTACTACCTTTAGATCCAGAAATTGAAAGGACTATTAGAAGACTACAACAAGAAAGAAACATGGCAGCTGAAGATCCTAACGACATCAATCTAGGATTGGATATGGCGACTGAAGGACAGCATGAAGCTATTCGACCAGTACATCATCCATTAAATGATTACATCACACCATCTATAGCCGATGCAGCTTCGAGCATCAGGAGACCGCCTGTACGAGCAAACAACTTCGAAATAAAATCGGTGATGATCCAGATGATTCAATCAACTATCCAATTCAGTGGACACATGCATGATGATCCGAATGCCCATATTTCTAATTTTCTTGAACTTTGCGATACTTTTAAAATTAATGGGGTGTCGGATGATGCTATTAGATTAAGGTTATTTCCTTTCTCTTTACGGGATAAAGCTAAAAGTTGGCTTCATTCTCTTCCTGCAGGTTCTATCACAACTTGGGATGTCCTAGCCCAAAAATTCTTAGCCAAGTACTTTCCACCTTCCAAGAACTGCTAAGATGCGCAACGATATCACTTCTTTTATGCAGATGGATATGGAGACACTATATGAGGCTTGGGAGCATTTCAAGGAACTGCTGAGGAGATGTCCACATCATCAACTACCCGTATGGCTTCAGGTACAAACTTTCTATAATGGTTTATCTCCTACTAATCGATTCTATGATTGATGCAGCAGCAGGAGGAACCATTAATCAAAAAATGGAGGAAGAAGCCTTCGATCTGATCGATGAGATGGCATCAAATAGCTATCAATGGCAGAACAGAGCGCATGATGCCAAAAAGACTAGCAGCTGTGCAGGGAGTAGATTGCGTGCCAACCTTTACTAGCTGAAATTGCAGCCCTTAGAGCCGAAGTCAACAACTTAAAGGGAACAGCTATGCATGTTCAGAGCATTACTTGTGACCTGTGTGGAGGAGGACACGATACGAGCAATTGCCAGACAGGTAATCCTTTTGCTAAAACAACTGATACAGCTAATTATATTGGTAATTTTTTCAGGCCGCAACAAAACAATCCCTACTCCAACACATACAATCAAGGGTGGAGGCAGCACCCAAATTTCTCATGGAGCAATCAAAATGCAGCACAACAGCCACCCCCGGGATTCCAAGTACCTGAAAAGAAGTCCAACATGGAAGAGCTGATGGTCAAATTTATGCAAAACCAAGAAGCAACTATAAAAAATTTGGAAGCCAAACTTAGGCAGGACCAAACAGCAGCAATTCGAAACTTGGAGATGCAAATAGGTCAAATGGCTAAGATAATCTCCGAGAGACCTCAAGGATCCTTGCCAAGCAATACGGAGACAAATCCAAGGGAGCAAGTCAATGCTATCACCCTAAGAAGTGGTACAAAGCTGGAGGAGCCACATCAGAAGAAAGAGACTGAAGAGCCAACTACAAATAAGGAACCATCAACTAAAATTCGTCAGTCACCAAAACAACCAGCAGATGGATGGTCTCCAGGTATACGATTTGCTGATCCAAATGTGAAGCCCTACGTGCCGCCACTACCATTCCCAGAGAGACAAATACAGCATCCAGATAAGGAAATTTTCTAACTTTTTCAAAATTTTAAAGAATTTACATATTAATATTCCTTTTGTAGATGCTATTACTCAAATGCCCAGGTATG
Organism: Cocos nucifera; assembly: GCA_006176705.1. Classification (NCBI taxonomy): domain Eukaryota; kingdom Viridiplantae; phylum Streptophyta; class Magnoliopsida; order Arecales; family Arecaceae; genus Cocos; species Cocos nucifera. Next base: position 4,330 of record QRFJ01002690.1, read on the forward strand.
CCAAGTTTCTCAAAGAAATCCTAACAAATAAGAAAAAGCTGAAGGAGCATGAGAGAATAAATTTGAATGAAGAATGCTCAGCAATACTTCAAAATAAATTACCACAGAAGCTAAAAGATCCAGGGAGTTTTACTATCCCCTTGCATTATTGGTGATTGTAGTTTTGATAAAGTTTTATGTGATTTAGGAGCAAGCATTAATCTCATGCCTTTTTCTATTTTCAGGAAGCTGGGTCTAGGAGAACCAAAGCCTACCACTATTACTCTTCAATTAGCCGACAGATCCATTAAATATCCAAGAGGTATAGTGGAGGATGTCTTGGTAAAGGTAAACAAGTTTATTTTTCCTGTTGATTTTATTGTTCTTGATATGGAAGAAGATTATGATGTACCCCTTATTTTAGGGAGACCCTTTTTAGCTACTGGAGGAGCTTTAATAGATGTTCAACAAGAAAAATTAATTCTTAGAGTCCAAGATGAACAAGTTACTTTTAATATTTTCAAAGATACTAAACATCTGATGATAATCAAACTTATTTTCTAATTGATATTATTGATAATTCCAGTTATATGAGAATTCTGTAGAAAATAGGTTTGAGACTATAAAAGCTAGCAATGTCCAAATTGAAAGAGGACTCGATCAAACATGAAAGTATTCCAATTGAAGTGGCACCAGATTGATCCACTTTAGAACTTCAAAGAAAGTCAAGCTGAAGACTATAAATCAGAACTACTAGATAGGTTGTTTCTTTTCTTTTTAGTTTTGATCATTTTTTTTTCTTTTATTTTTTAGTAATTTATTGTTGCTCTTTTACTGCTTTGGTGTGTATTTTCAATTTTGCAGAAAAAATCAATGAGAGCTCAAGCAAAATTTCAAAGCTCCAAAGAACCAGACTGAACCAAATCAGGTGTATTCCTTCCTATCCTTTATTGCACCCTTTATTTTTCTTTCTCCTTTAAGACAATAGAATAAGTTAAAAAAAAAAAAAATCATGTGTCAAGAAGAAAATCTTGAGCAAGATAAACTGGATAAGTGATAAAAGATAGAATTATTTGCTAATGAATGTAATGAGTTAAAGAAGTAGATTAGTTGGTCAACTTTTAGCAGCCTACTTAGGTCATTAAAAGACTATTAGCACTTCTAATTGCACATGCACACTAACAAGGCAAAGTAGGTATTGATTATAAGGCCAACTGAGGATTCAATTATCACTGAAAATTGGTAATTAATATACATTCTAATCAAAGAAACTTGAATTTAAGGAAAGAGCTACCTGCCTATAAATAAAGTGCAAAAGATAGAGTATATGTGGATTGCCCAAAGCCTAGTAACTGGGTCTCTGCACCTAGGTCAAGTGTGAAAATTCACGTAAAATGGTGAAGGAAAGGCCAGGATGCTCAGCACAGTAAAAAAAAAAAAAAAAAAAAAAGTGTGAAAGCTACCTTAATTCATGAGTATAAAATTGAGAATGTATAGAAAATTGACCAAAATAGGTGATAAGAGAGGATACTTTTGTTCTTTTAATTTAATACTGAAATGCTAAAGTTAGTCATCACGAACACAAGTGCTATAGATCTTTGATGTACTCTAAGAAAGTTTTTAATTGTATTGACTGAAAAATTTGCTTCTGAAGCTCAATGCTTAGTTAGCAGTATTTTCTAAACTTTTTGACCTTTAATCCTAGATTTTATCTTTGTGATGGATAATCTTATTGAAACATGGTATTAAATAAAACATTGCTAAGGGACTAGCAATGACTAAGTTGGGGGGTGTGATAAGTGGTAAAAATATACTAATAAAAGTATTAAATTATAAAATAAATTAATCTATTTTATTAAAAATTGATATTTTTATTAATCTTATGTAGGAAAGAAGGCCACCAATGTGAAGATCTTATTTTTTTGGTTCAGATGAAATAAATTTCAGGCAAAACGGACTTCAAACGAGCCCGAAATTGAATTTCAAAAAAAAAAAATGGTTTGGTTCAAACCGATTCAGAAAATTGGCTTAGTGGTTCGGCCCGGTTCGACCGCAACTGCAGACTGACCCACCGATGTAGCGCTGATGTCAGGATGAGGTCAGCATTTTTTGCGGTGCACGGTGGACCAACAGGAGGGCATTTCGAGAATTTCACATTAGGAAAAGCGCTTCAATTGGCTGAAGAACGCGGTGGTCCATGCAACATCCGGGCTCGCGCATGGTCTACAGAGGGCAATTTGGGAATTTTGTCTGATCCAACGGGCGCCATTTCACTGAGACTTGATCGGACGGCCGAAACGAAGGCACTGATGGACGGCATCCGCAGCTTTCCGATCGAGATCCAATGGCTGAGATTCATTCCCGATGTTAAACTAAAGATCAGAAGGCCTTCTTTCTACATGATCGGATGGCCCAGATTCAATCCAATGGTTGATCCAATGGCTGGCATGAAATCCGACTTGATCTGGGAATTATTTTAAGAGATTTTTAAGTAGGTTTTTGGACCATTTGATCAACATCCAATGATCAGAATTACCCAGATCCTAATTTGAGTTGTTTTAGGAGTCTTAAACCTAATTTCTAAAGGATTTTGGGAGGAAATCAATTTCTTTAACCTTATAAAAACTATTGTTGCCGTAGAAAAAAAGAAAGAAAGGGAAGAAAAAAAAAGAGAAGTCATAGAGTTAGAGAAATAAAAAAAAGAGAGAAAAAGAGGAGAGAGGTAGAAAGAGAAGGGAGTCAGAATTTAAAAGAAAAGAAGATTTTTCTTCGACAATCAAGATATCGATCAAGGAGCCTCTTCTTCTTCACCAAGTTCTCCACACCAAGAGCAACAGATAATCAATTTCAGCAATCAAACAGTCTAATTTCTCTATGCTTTTTATTTTATTTGCTATTTTTGAACTTGTTATCATGAACTAAATTTTCTTTTACTAAGGCTAAGGTGTAGCCACTCTTTTGATGCAATATTCAGTATGATTTATTTTTAAATTTTATTCATGAGGAGTATATAAATCTGATCTTAATGCTTTTAGATTACTGGCCATCTTCTAATTGATCTGATGAACATAGATGTTACGGACCAAGTACATCTATGTTAATTGCTTCTTGATTATATACCTTGTATTATGAATCAAATTAGAATTCATATGCATGCGGAAATTTTAGTGCGCTTTGGACGCAGCGTATTTTAATTAGAGGGTTTCACAAAACCTTAATGCATTAATATTTATTTAAATTACACCTGGACCAAAGGGTAATTAATAAATATTAATAGTTTTGCTATACCTGGACCAAAGGGTAATGAATAAATTAGGACACTCCACCGTCACATGAAATAAAATTAATCTAAAAAACTGAATATTGTATTGACTGAGTTGGTGAACCAATTGCCTTAGTAATCCATTGCTCTTGAATTTAAAACCCTAATAATTTACACTCTCTCTATTTAATTAAAAACTTTTAATTATTTTTTATTTTTTTTTAATTTCTTATTCTCATAAATCGATCTTCTAAATAAAGCATAGGAAAGAGCTTTTCAGTACTTGTTTTCCAATCCTCTAGGGATGATACTCTACTCATTCACTTTATTACTTGATCGACTGGTGCACTTGCCATAGCTATAAATTAGCATGCATCAGCCCTCTTAATGGTCTTTTTGTACACTGGCAATCTTGTTAAAAATAGGAGGTGGACCTCATCCTGATGTGGGTGAAGATTTTTATGAGAGATTGAAGGCCTCTAATTTTTAAACAAGAGATTAACATATCAAGAATAGGAGAAGGACCTCATCTTGACATGGGTGAAGACTCTTAGAGAAATTGAAGGCCTTTGGTTCATAAATAGAAGGTTAACCACATCAAAAATAGGAGAAGGATCTCGTCCTGACATGGGTGAAGATTCTTATGAGGGATGTAAAGATTTTTAATTATTAATAGGAGGTCAACCATGTTAAGAATAAGAGGAGGACCTCATCTAAACATGGTTAAAGACCCTTACAAAGAGCATGAAAACTCCCGATCATAAAATAGAGACAAAGACTAACTCCTAAATAGAATTGGAAGATCCTTGTTCCTAAACAAGAAAGGTAGAGCTATGAAATATTAGACTAGGATCATCATTTCAAGACAACACCAATGTCAGATATGGTACAAAAACAAGGAGTTCCATGAATGCTAAATCAAAACAAGGCACAAGGATGATTGAAAGAAGCACTATTCCATTAAATTGAAATTCAGTATAGAAGTCTTCAGAATTGATTACAAAAAAAAAAAATAGAGAGAACAAAATTCTGTTTAAACTTCGGACTGCCAACCCCAGCCATTATAAGAGAAAGTTTCAAAATATTTATTTTACTCTCGAGCTCTTTTCTCACCTCTAAACTTTCGTCGAACAGCTTCCAAACTCTTTTTGCATCTTCTTCGGCCTCTCTTAATCTCTTCCATTAAACGACGGACTCAACTTCAGCATCTTTGACCATGTACTCATTGTAAGCTATTCGGGTCTTGAGTTAAAGGAGTTTGATCATTCTAATTGGGTGAATCAAAAAAGTTTTGGTCCATCGAAAGATGTTTCGATGTTGTTGATGATAGAGATCACGACATGTTTTATTATCATATGGAACTGAACCTAACTAGATCACACAAATAAGAGTTTGGGTCTGGATGTCATTAATTGAGCTAACCTAGTTTGATTGATTTGGATTAGATCCAATTGTTAGATATATGTGCCCTAGAAGCTAGAATTGGCTGACACTTGTAATACACTTCTAGGGGCAAAATTGTAATCAATAAAATGGATTATTTTCTATCACATATGTGTATTTAGTGTCTGTGATACATCCTTTGAGTTAATGGTAATGATAATTCATGTTTTCAAGAGTTGAAAATTTAAGACATGAATAATCATTGTTAACTCATAAAATGCTCCCGACCATAGGATCATCACGAGGATGGTGATTGATCCGAAAGGTTGGTGTACAATTGCTTCTCTTTAGTAGATAAGTCTTGAGTCTATGGTGTGGAGACACCGGAGTGAGAGTACAGGTACTCGTTAGAGAACGAGGGCATCAAGCGTGACCACCTTGAGTAGTCATTAGGGAGTCTACCTTCTCGTCAATGACTGACTCGATGCTGCAGTAGTGTATCTGGTTCTTTGACCTGAGGTGCATCAGCAGTTTACCTTGAGGGTGTTATAGTTTGACTACACCATTACTCGGTCTCCTAGCCATATGGAATCCTGAGGTGTATGTTGGCTATGACATGTTCATTGTAGGAATTGGATTGCATCAAGATGGAATCTATCTACCTCGGTGGTAGAAGACCAACCCAATGATAATCATGAGAATCAAGTCCAGAAGTTATGGCCATGGCAGAGTGAAATAATAGAAAGAGTTTCTATTAAGATTTTCACATCGGACTCGAATCGAATGATTACATCATATGACAGAAACTAGGATTTGACGAGTTTACCTTAACCCTAATCTGATCGGGGCTCAAGATAGAAGAACTTAATCACACAGGTAGCTGCACCAAGAGGTTCGCAATCAGCTTTGATGGATTGCCACCATATACTGCTAGGTGTCACTAGTAGATTTTGGGAGCAATTAGAATGATTTGGATGATCGATCATTCTAGCTGTTCGAATCAGAAGAGTTCTGATCCATCGAAAGGAGTTTCGATGATGTCGATGATAGAGATCATGACATATCCCATTACCATACAGAACTGAACCTAACTGGATTACACAAACAAGGGTTTGAATCTGGTGATCATCAATTGAACTGATCCAGTTCAATTGATCTGAATGAGATTCAATTAGGTTCAAGAAAATCATGCTAGCACTCGATTGAGCCTAACGTTCTTCTTTTGCTATCATAAATAAGTTGTCCTATCTGAGCCAAAGGAGTTTGTGCTCAATCAGAGGCCTTCATATGGTCTAACTGGAGGTTGTCCAAGTTAGAAAAGGTTGTCTTATTTTGTAAGACATTACCTGCCATTTTTAGTCACTGCCATTTCTTATTCTTTGACTTTGGTCAAAAGTCTACCTTTGATTGGTCAAATATTGACCATTGACACTTTGACTTCTATCCACATGTCATGCACCTATTGGAGAGCTGGTGGGGGTCTATCCCCCTACCAGAACCTAGCAAGAAAGATGGTGCAGGCCACCCTTGGCGTGTGCCCAAGTTGGAGGTGCCTAGGAGTCCCTATTGGATAGGGACTCCATCTCCTTTTTGGATTTCAATTAGAGTTCTCCTAAGAACCAACTTTGATTGGTCTTAGGCACCCTCTAAGAAGGAATCCAGGGAACTCTATTCCCACCAATTAGATTTAGATCTGATTTCACAAAGAGTTGTGATTGGTTGGGAAGAAGAGAAGTTGGATCACAGACAGTCTATAAATAAGATCCTACGCCTAACCTAGATTATGATTGAAAGTAAGATTGAATCACAATTTCCCACGCCCCAAGGCTGCCTCTCCCCTCTTCCTCCATGCCAAACTCACCTTCTCCCTCTCCTCTCCACGTCCAAAAGAGTTTTGGAGCTTGGTTGGTGCGATCTAGATCAAAGAAAGGCGATAGAAAGCTAGAAGGCTGCACTACTGTAAAGGATGACTGCTGATCTTCGAAAGGAGTTTTGAAGATCCTCTAGATCAGATCCAGATTTGATTATTGAAAAAATGATAGAGAAGAAGAGGATCTCCAGATCTAGCTTGAGTGAATACCGATAGAGGCCAGGCACTTGCCTGGCTAGATCCAGAACCTTCCGCTGCTTACAAGATCATCAATGGGTAATAGGATTACCCACTTCAAGGTAAATTAAATCTGATTTAATTTATCTAATTTTATTTTAATTTTTAAAATAATAATAATTAAATCTAAAATATTTTAAATCTAATCTAGATCAAAAAATTTTTTTTTGAAATATATCTCTTGATCTGATCAGATCTGAGCGAACCTGATCCGAGAAATCAGGATTTTCTTCAACTGATATCTGAGCCAAGGTTTTAAAAGTGTTTAGATTTGATTTTAAATTTATTTTAATCAAAAAATAAGTGATCTCAGATTCCACATGAGATATGATCAGATCTAAAATCAGAAAAAATTAAAATTAAATGATTTGGATCTAAGATTAGAAAATATGCATGACTAGTTCTAAAATAGAATAGTTCTATAGAATAGTCTTGCATGTTTTTAATTTAATTTGATTAAATCATATTTTAGATTTATTTTTTTATTATTTTTTTATATTATAATGGTTATAATAATATCTAAAAAATAGTAAATAAAAATTATTTAATTTTAAATATCATATGAGATATGATAGATGCATGTCTAGACTAGTTGTAGAATAGTTCTACATAATTATCTAGATTAGAATTTATTTTGATTAGATTAATTTAAATATAATTTTTTAAATTATTATAAGATAATTTAGATTTGAAAATATGCATGATTCGATACATGAGATGTATGCAAAATATACCATGATTAGATCTAATTTGTATATGAGATATATGATGTAGATCTAAAACTGTTTTGTAGTATTGCATGTTCCTGATTAAGGCGTTTCTCTTGGCCGTTCGGTCATAAGAACGAAGAAGGGTTTAAAGGCCCTCTCTTCCCATTCGATGGGATGTTCTTATGATGTGTAGAGGTGCTGCGTGTTCGTCCTTAATCAGAAACCCAAAACTTACTTTCTGCAAAACCCTAGATCCTGAACCCCTAGGATTTATTATGCATATTTTATTTATGAACCCTACTTAATTAAAAATTAAGATTATGAAATATCAATTAGGTCTAAAATTGAGAATTTTAGATGTAAGACATATTCATAATACTAGGTTCGGGCTTAGGTAGCTCAATTAGGTCTAAGCGGTTGATCAAACCAAATCAAGAGTTGGTTAGATGGGATCAACAATGCTTAATTGACCAGCCTAATAGAATTAAGTCTGGGTCAAGATCGAGTCATGATCAAGCAAGACCTGATTAGGCTCAGAGGTTAGAGTCTGGATTGTAGGCTAACCCAATTAGTTCTGACTCAATAATTTGGTGTCTAAGATAAGTTTGACACATACGACCGATTGGGTTTTAATTGGAAGCTACTCGACCTAAATGCATTCTTGTACGAGTTAGTGGCACATTCCTTCCACCGGTCTCACTTACCTGGCCATATCTGTTGACATACCTCTGATCTAAGGTGATCAATAATCTGAGCTAACCCATGCCACTAGGTTAGTCATAATTGTTATGACTATGATAAGTCTAGTTTAATGAGATCTGAATCAATTCTCCCTAAGAAAAGATTAAGTCTGAGGTCTTCCACCATTGTAGATGTGCGGGCCCTTTCCGGAGTTGATTATTCTCAACTGGATACAGTGGCTCAGTTGCATTGGAAAGACGCAACCATGTCTATTAGGCATTGGATGCTATGGGCTGGAGGATGAGTTGGGCTTAATATTTCAGATACGGTGAGAGACTCAATTAGAAACCCAATCTATGCAAATGGTGGGACTGACTTAACTAAGGAGCGGATCAATATTCTGGATACGGTGAGATTCATGAATTAGAGACCAAGTTTGGGTGCACCATGATTAGAGAATCATTGAACAAGAGTTGTTCACTCATTGGCTAACCCATCACCAATAACTGTTAGGTGAGGTGATGAGTCAGTTGGTGAGACCGCACCACCCACTAGAAATCATTAATCGTGAAGATTTTTGCATCTCTACAGAGGGAGTGTAGGGATTCGAGAAAATAGTGGGAGCTAATTTGTTTAAAAATAAAATTCCTAAACAAATTGGTCAAGTCATAATTACAATATCTAACTAGAATCTTTGACTCTCTACAGAAAAATGTCTGCATCCAACCCGTTGGCACGTATCCTGGACACACATAGACTGACTGAACCCAATTATAAAGATTGGCTCAGGAACTATAAAATAGTTTTGGGTTCCGAGAAGTTAACCCATGTACTGGACCAGGACCCTCCCACCTTACCAGCCCATCCATCCATTGAATAGAGAGCATCTCTAGAAAAATGGATAGACGAAGATAATAAGGCCAGATATTATATGTTGGGCTCGATGTCTGATGAGCTCCAGTGCCAACATGAAGATATCGAAACTGCTCATCAAATGTTGGCTCACCTATAGGAGATGTTTGGTGAACAAAGTCGTGCAGCCAAATATCAAGTCACGAAATGACTTTTTAAGGCTAAGATGCGTGATGGGCAATCAGTCTAAGATCACTGCCTGATGATGATTAAGGACTTGGAAGAGCTTGAGAAGCTCGGTGTGATGTTGGACTTGGATCTGTAGAATGATGTTATTCTGCAATCCTTGATTGATGCATATGGGCAATTCATCATGAATTACCACATGCATAAACTTCAAAATTCTTTGGCTGAATTAATGAATATGCTGGTCACCATTGAGCTTTCTATGAAAGGTTCTAAAGGCTCAGTTCTTGCTATGGAATGGACTTCTTCCAAAAGAAAGTCTTATGGAAAGAAAAAGAAGTCTGTGAAAAAGCAGAAGGTGGAAGGAGCAAAGAAGAAGAAGGCAGAACCAAAGAAAAAGATCGATGTCGAAGGAAAGTGTTTCCATTGCAACAGCGACGGCCATTGGAAGCGAAACTGCCCTACTTACCTGGCCACCCTGAAGAACAAGAAGGAAGGTCCTTCTGGAGGTATGCTCGTTATTGAGTCTAACCTTAAGATTTTTTCTGCATCCAGTTGGGTGCTTGACTCTGGTTCTAGTGCTCATCTGTGTACTTCCATGCAGGGTCTTGAGGATAGCAGGAGGCTGAGGGATGGAGACATGATCCTATGCATCGGCAATGGAGTAAGAGTTGCTGCAGTAGCCATGGGAACATACCCTCTTCGATTATCATCTGGTTTAGACTTAGTTTTAAAAGACTGTTATTATGTGCCTGCAGTTAGCAGAAATTTGATTTCTATTTCATGCTTAGCACTAGAAGGCTATGTGATTACCTTCTTTAAGGACCATTGTAACATTCTTTATGAAAGAAATAAAATTGCAAATGGTTTTCTAATTAATGGTCTTTATCAGCTACATATTGATGTACCTATTTTAACTATCGAGCAAAACGTGAATGCCAAATGACCTAGGGATAGTCCAAATGATAAGTATCTATGGCACCTTAGATTAGGTCATATAGCAAAAGATAGGATCAACAAATTAGAGAAAAATGGGCTATTGAGTCCATTGACTTTCGATTCATATCCAACTTGCGAATCTTGTCTTCAAGGCAAAATGACTGAACTTCCTTTTGTTGGACATGGGGAAAGGGCCACAGATCTCCTTGCCCTAGTACATACTGATGTGTGCGGCCCATTTGATGTGCTGGCTAGAGGCAATTTTATCTACTTCATTACCTTTATCGATGATCTGTCTAGGTATGGGTATGTGTATCTTATGAGACATAAGTCTGAAGCTTTTAAAAAGTTCAAAGAATTCAGACATGAAGTAGAAAAACAAACTGAAAAACCCATTAAAGTTCTTCGATCAGATCGAGGAGGTGAATACCTTAGCCGAAAATTCCTAGACTATCTTAAGAAAAATGGCATAGTCTCTCAATGGACTCCACCAGGAACACCTCAACTCAATGGAGTTTCAGAATGAAGAAATCGAACTCTATTGGATATGGTCCGATCCATGATGAGCTTCACAGACCTCCCTGATTTTCTTTGGGGACACTCATTATTAACTTCAATTTATCTACTGAATAGGATTCCTCTAAAACTATTCCTACCATACCGTATGAGATATGGCATGGTAAGAAATCAAGTCTGAGTCATCTCAGAATTTGGGGTTGTCTGGCTCATGTCAAAAGACAACAAGCGGACAAGTTAGAGTTTAGGTCCTTTAGAGCTCGATTCATAGGATATCCTAAAGAGTCATTAGGATACTATTTCTATATTCCAGAAGACCACAATGTGATTGTGAGTCGACATGCCATCTTTCTTGAAAAATAGTTTATTCAAGATAGCGGCATTGGAAGGCAGATCAAGCTTGATGAGAAAGTCTCACAAGTACAACGAGCTAAGGACCAATTGAAACCAAATCAGGTTGAGCCAATAAGAACACTACCTCCTCCACCTCATAGATCGGAAAGAGTTTTCCATCCCCCTGAAAGATACTTAGGTATTATTTCAGAGGAAGTAGAGGAAACGTTCCTCGTAGGTAATGGTGCTCATGGTGATGATCCCAAAACCTACAACGAGGCGATATCAGATATCGACTCCGAGAAATGGCTAGAGGCAATGCAGTCAGAAATTGACTCGATGCACTCAAACCAAGTCTGGACCTTGGTAGATCCACCAGAAGGTATAGTACCTATTGGGTGTAAATGGATCTTCAAGAGAAAGATTGGTGCAGATGGAAATGTGGAGACATTCAAGGCTAGACTAGTGGCAAAAGGTTATAGTCAACGCGAAGGCATTGACTATCAGGATACCTTTTCCCCAGTGGCTATGCTAAAATCCATCCACACATTGCTTGCTGTTGCAGCCTATTTCGATTATGAAATATGGCAAATGGACGTGAAAATGGCATTCTTAAATGGATATCTTGAGGAAGATATCTATATGGAACAGCCGCTAGGTTTCACATCCAGTGATACTGATCACAAGGTTTGCAAGCTGCAAAGGTCCATATATGGACTTAAGCAAGCATCTCGGAGCTGGAACACTCGTTTCAATGATGTGATCAAAACGTTTGGTTTCATCAAAAATGAAAGAGGAACCATGTGTTTTCAAAAGGATCAGTGGGAGCGCTGTTGTCTTCCTCGTATTGTACGTGGATGACATCCTCCTTATTGGGAATGATATTCCCATGTTAACAACAGTCAAAATATGGTTGTCCAAGGAATTCTCCATGAAAGACCTAGGTGAAGCATCCTTTATTCTAGGAATTAAGGTCTATAGGGATAGACCGAATAGGATGCTAGGACTTTCACAGAAGATGTACATAGAGAAAGTACTAAAGAGGTTTAGTATGGAAAACTCTAAGAGGGGATTAATACCCTTCAGACATGGTATTCATCTTTCCAAGAAGATGTGCCCCAGCACACCTGAGGAAATAGAACGCATGAGCAAGATCCCTTATGCTTCTGCAATAGGGAGCCTCATGTATGCCATGCTATGTACACGACCTGATATAGCCCATGCTGTGAGTGTCACAAGCAGATATCAGTCAAATCCAGGTGAAGAACACTGGACTTCTGTGAAATGTATCCTTAAGTACTTAAGAAGAACTAAGGATATGATGTTGGTCTTTGGTAATGGAGAACTCCAAGTCCAGGGATACACAGACTTGGATTTCATGTCCGATATAGATGATCGAAAGTCGACATCTGGGAGTCTGTTTGTGTGCAATGGTGGTGCCATCGGCTGGAAGAGTTTCAAGCAAACGGTGATACCACCTCATCCACGATTACCTCGAAAAGGGTTACGTCGAGGTCAAGAGAGTCAACTCCACAGATAATGTGGCAGACCCACTTACAAAGCCGTTGGGCCAGCAGAAAGATCGAAGCCCACCTTGAGAAGATGGGACTTAGACTTGTAGCCAATTGGCTTTAGGACAAGTGGGAGATTGTTAGATATATGTGCCCTAGAAGCCAGAATTGGCTGACACTTGTAATACACTTCTAGGGGCAAAATTGTAATTTTGACAATAAAATATGGGTTATTTTCTATCACATATGTGTATTTAGTGTCTGTGATACATCCTTTGAGTTAATGGTAATGATAATTCATATTTTCAAGAGTTGAAAATTTAAGACATGAATAATCATTGTTAACTCATAAAATGCTCCCGACCATAGGATCATCACGAGGATGGTGATTGATCCAGAAGGTTGGTGTACAATCGCTTCTCTTTAGTAGATGAGTCTTGAGTCTACGGTGTGGAGACACCAGAGCGAGAGTATAGGTACTCGTTAGAGAACGAGGGCACTGAGCGTGACCACCTCGAGTAGTCATTAGGGAGTCTACCTTCTCGTCAATGACTGACTCGATGCTGCAGTAGTGTGTCTGGTTCTTTGACCTGAGGTGCATCGGCAGTTCACCTTGAGGGTGTTATAGTTTGACTACACCATTACTCGATCTCCTAGCCATATGGAACCCTGAGGTGTATGTTGGCTATAGCATGTTCATTGTAGGAACTGGATGGCATCAAGATGGAATCTATCTACCTCGGTGGTAGAGGAGCAGCCCTATGATAATCATGAGAATCAAGTCCAGAAAGTCCATGGCCATGGCAGAGTGAAATAATAGAAAGAGTTTCTATTTAGATTTTCACATCGGACTCGAATCGAATGATTACATCATATGACAGAAACTAGGGTTTGACGAGTTTACCTTAACCCTAATCTGATCGGGGCTCAAGATAGAAGAACTTAATCACATAGGTAGCTGCACCAAGAGGTTCGCATTCAGCTCTGATGGGTTGCCACCATATACTGCTAGGTGTCACTGGTGGATTTTGGGAGCAATTAGAATGATTTAGATGATCGATCATTCTAGCTGTTCGAATCAGAAGAGTTCTGATCCATCGAAAGGAGTTTCGATGATGTCGATGATAGAGATCATGACATATCCCATTACCATACAGAACTGAACCTAACTAGGGTCACACAAATAAAGGGTTTGAATCTGGTGATCATCAATTGAACTGATCCAGTTCAATTGATCTGAATGAGATTCAATTAGGTTCAAGGAAATCGTGCTAGCACTCGATTGAACCTAACGTTCTTCTTTTGCTATCATAAATAAGTTGTCCTGTCTGAGCCAAAGGAGTTTGTGCTCAATCAGAGGCCTTCATATGGTCTGACTGGAGGTTGTCCAAGTCAGAAAAGGTTGTCTTATTTTGTAAGACATTACCTGCCATTTTTGGTCACCTGCCATTTCTTGTTCTTTGACTTTGGTCAAAAGTCTACCTTTGATTGGTCAAATGTTGACCATTGACACTTTGACTTTTGACCACATGTCATGCACCTATTGGAGAGCTGGTGGGGGCCTGTCCCCCTACCAGAACCTGGCAAGGAAGAGGGTGCATGCCACCCTTGGCGTGTGCCCAAGTTGGAGGCGCCTAGGAGTCCCTGTTGGACAGGGACTCCATCTCCTTTTTGGATTCCAATTAGAGTTCTCCTAAGAACCAACTTTGACTAGTCTTAGGCACCCTCTAAGGAGGAATCCAGGGGACTCTATTCCCACCAATCAGATTTAGATCTGATTTCACAAAGAGTTGTGATTGGTTGGGAAGAAGAGAAGTTGGATCACAGATAGTCTATAAATAAGACCCTGCGCCCAACCCAGATTGTGATTGAAAGTAGGATTGAATCACAATTCCCCACACCCCAAGGCTGCCTCTCCCCTCTTCCTCCATGCCAAACTCACCTTCTCCCTCTCCTCTCCATGTCCAAAAGAGTTTTGGAGCTTGGTTGGTGCAATCCAGATCAAAGAAAGGCGACTGAAAGCTATAAGGCTGCACTGCTGCAAAGGATGACTGCTGATCTTCGAAAGAAATTTTGAAGATCCTCCAGATCAGATCCAGATCTGATTTTGGAGATGTGATAGAGAAGAAGAGGATCTCTAGATCCAATCTGAGTGGATATTGGTAGAGGCCAGGCACTTGCGTGGCTAGATCCAGAACCTTTTATTGCTTACAGGATCATCAACGGGTAATAGGATTACCCACTTTAAGATAAATTAAATTTGATTTAATTTATCTAATTTTATTTTAATTTCTAAAATAATAATAATCAGATCTAAAACATCTTAGATCTGATCTAGATCAAAGAAAAAAATTTTAAAATATATCTCTTGATCTGATCAGATCTGAACGAATCTAGTTCGAGAAATCAGGATTTCCTTCACCAATTAGGTTCAAGAAAATCATGCTAGCACGTGATTGAGCCTAACATTCTTCTTCTGTAATCATTTTGGTTTGTCTCAACTGAGTCAAATTGGATTTGGCTCATCAGAAAATCCTGTATGGATTTATCCTAATTTGACTGGAGCTTGTCTAGGTTAGAAAAGTATGGTCCTAATCTTTCAGATGGGAATAGGATAAGACCTGCCAATTTCTTGAACTTTTAGGATAAGGGTCAAAGGTTGACCCGGATGTAGGAAAAAAGGGAGAGGTGGTGTGCACCCCCTAGAGAATTTCTAGTAGCATGCACCCTTAGGTGTTTTCATCAGTATGGAGAGGGCACTCATCCCCCTAGGCATGCGCCCCATATGGATAAGGGAGTTGACTAGTCAAATTAGATTTGACTAGGTCAAAGACTTGATGAGATCAAAGTCTCTAAGGGATTAGTTGCTTGTGCCACCTTGCTTCCTATCCATTTAATTCTCATTAATTTTTTCTAAATTTTGTGTGACAAAATTAGAAGAATTAGAGGAATCTGATATAGCATCCTTCTGCTTGTCATCTTTGACCTGATCAAAGTTGCATGCGAAGGGACTCATGGTTTGGTCTATTTAAAGGACCTTGCGCAAGCTATTATGCATTGCAATTTCATACGATGAAGCCCTACCATGCTTTTCATCTCCATACCCCCTCATCCTCCTCTCCCTCCTCTCCACACCAAAGTGGTTGGGATAAATAACAAGAGAAGATCCAAGTCCTACAGGCGCCATGTTCAACAAGAGATGACGTAGTTCATGAGACGAACACACAGCCTTCAGAGTTTATTTTGAAGGTTCTACATATCAGATCTAGATCTAATCTTTTATGATCAGATCCAAAAGGAGAAGACACCCAGAACCAGCTTGAGTGGACTATGGTAGAGGCCAGGCATATGCGTGGCTAGATTTAGAACCTCATATGTTGATAGATCATCGATAGGATAAAGAATTTACCCGATCTCAGGTAACAAAAGTTTTTGATTTAATTTTAGTTTTTATTTTTGATATCAGATCATGAGAATTAGATTTGAGAACTCTTAGATCTAATTATTATTTATAGAAAAAAAATTTAAAAATTTTTACTATAGATTAGATCAGATCAAATCGATCCTATGATGGAAAATTAGATTTTTCCTACAATATATACATATTTTGATGTTATTATTTAGTTTAGATCTAAATATTATCCTTAGATTTAAATCTAAAATCAAAAAAATTTAGATCATATGGATTGATTATAAGGTTGTCCTGCTATAATATTTATCCCTTATAGTAGAGAGGTTGTCCTAGTACGTGCTGATCAAAAAATATAAGCATAATCATAAATTTATTAGATATGATCTAAATAAATTTATGATTTAATAAATTTAAAATTATTTTAATCTAAAAATAATGATCATGAATATGTTTAGATTAGATCTAAAATCGATTCATGGTTGCTATTAATGAAATGAGCTGACCTATTTCTAAAATGAGTCGACTCATTTAGTGGATAAAACTAGATTGTAAAAATATTTCACAAAATATGAAAACTATTTTCAAATGCCAAACCCCAACCCACCAACCTAATACTTAATAAAGAATTAAGGATTATTAATTAGGATCTAAATTATGAATTAAAGATCCTAATATAAAATCATAACACATAGATTAATGGGTTAGTGTGAATTAGATCCATTAACTAGGTTAGATCTAAAGTTAGATTAAAGAATGAATTTAATTAGGGTAATTGATCAAATCTAATTAATTATTGTCTTAGATTAGGTCAAGACACTCTAGATCAATTGCAATAGTTGTAATTGGTTAAGTTCATATCTTTAACAAGACCAAATAGACTTGATTTTTGACTAAGTGCTCTAGTTTGGATTGTTAAGTGGATCCAATCAAACTAATTAATCAGTTGGTGTCTAAGATAACTCTGGCAGTTTCGATTGGTGGTCTTTAATTAGGAGCTACTCGCATAAATGGCATCTATGATGAGTTAATGGCATATTCGTCCCACCAATCTCACTTACCTAGCCATCTTGGTGAAATTATGTTTTGATTAGATCACTTGATGATTTGAGCTAACCCATAATAACTAGGTAAATCAGTGTGACTCATTTAGGTGCCCCTAGATTGACTTATCTCTAGTCTTCATTAATCTGACTTGGTGAAGTCAGTGAGAAGATCGAGATTAGCTAGTTAATCTTCTCTTTTCTCTTAAGGTGAGTTAATTAGATCCTCTAAAATTATTAGATTCTTAAAAATAAAATAGTTATGATGATAACTAGATCATAGCCTTCCATTAAGTTGAGTAATAATGGATCCATTAGCTCGATAGTCATTGGAGGTCCAAAGGCTTGGTGCTTATCAGTTATTAAAATTATCATTCATAATATGATTACTTGGTCGTCTCTCTAAATGATGGTTAGGTTGGTCGACCAAAGTCGGGAAAAATTATTTGTTGGTTAGATGCACTAAGTATTGTCATGTTATTGGTTGGACCTGATTGGACCTTTTTAGTAGAGATCAAAGCCTACAGATTAGGCTTTTGGGACAAAATTAAATTACTTATAATTATTTAGAAGAATAATTGGTTAAGAACCTACCTATAAATACACATAGGTTGACCAGCCAAAATCAAACTTGTGTGCAATCTATGTAGATTATAGTATCCACTAAGAAATTAAGGTAATTTCTCAAATTGGAGGTAGAGGCTACCAATTCATATAAAATAGTGGAAGAACTTTTAGACTAAAGTCCAAGTCTTTAGGCTTAATAAATCATGTCCTAATTAGATTTTTGGTTTTCCTTTTGTGCAGTTATGGCCATTACCCTATCGTTCCAATCATTGTTGAACAATGATAAGTTAACAGGACCTAACTTTGATAGCTGGTATTGAAACTTAAAAATTATTCTGGAGCATAAGTAGATTCTATACATTCTGATAGATCCGACACTTGAGAAACCAGCTCCGATGCATATGGGACGGTCTGAGACACTTACCAGAAGTGGCTCAATGACCAAACCATAGTTCATTGCATCATGCTGGCAGCTATGAGTGATGAGTTTAGTTACAGGTCTGAGAATGCTCAGTCAGAAGATAAGCTTCAAATATTGAATGAGTCTTTTAACACTTCCGATGATTTTCAAATTTTGAAAGGTTTTCTTTTTTTTCTGTTCACCAAATAGGTCAACTTATTTCAGAAATGGATTGGCTCATTTCATAAATAGCAATCTCTTGCTAGTTTCATAACAAAAAATAAAGCATAATAAAAATTAAACCATCATTCACCTATTAGATCAAATCTAAACTTATTCATGTTTAATTTTTAATTGAAATAATTTTAATAATAATTTTTTTTCACTATTCATCTTAATGAATGAGTTCACAATAACATCCCTACTGCCATAAAGGATCCCCATTGAATGGAAGGAGATAGCCTTTAAACTATACTTATCCCTTATGATTGGACGGCTTGGTGGCTCATTCATCCTCGATAACTAAGGTATCTAGATCAAAACATATCATATATGCTAACATTTAATTTTTCTAATTAACATCTAAACATGTCAAGTAACCCTTTCTTTGATACAAATGATGGATGACAAGATGGTGTGTAATGTTTGGTAGTGATTGGGTACTCACAACGCTCAATCTCTCCACTCGAATCCTGGTTCCTAACCCTAGGGCTCCCCATACCTAAAAAAATCCTGATGCTCGGAAAAGACCTCATGCCCTTTCTCTTTGAAATTTTTTCATAAAACAAATTTTCATGGATTGAAAGACTCTCCCTCTATCGTACACCCACTTTCAAACCCCTTTGTAAATAAGCAACTAAAGGGAAAAAAATAAGAAAGAGTGACATGAGGAATGTTGGTGCAAGATTCCCTTTCTCACTCTCTAGACTTTTCCACGCCCAGGACAAGCACCCACTCTCTAATTTTCTCTCTTAAAAACCCCTCATGTAGCCTCTCTGATCTCTCATGCACACCTAGAAAAAACACTTTTCAAATGTGCAACTCTAGTGGATTTTACGTGTGGGAGGATAAGATGAGATGGTTAAGATGTTTTAATAATCCACTTGAATTCAAAATTCAAGTGAACTCTTTATCCCATTCCAGCACCCACCCTAATGTTTAACACGCAGAATGACTCTCCTTCTATGTGCACACATTCTAATTTTCCCAAAAAAATGTGACAAAACAAATGGGAGGGCATGGAGAAAGGATAAGGATAAGAGGGAGTTGGGAGGTTTCAACCAAACCAACCAATTCAAGGTGAATTCAAAATTCAACTTTAATTCAATGTGATCCAATGCTTGGACAAGGTCAAAGGAAGATAAGAGATGGTGCAAACTTCAATTTTGTCATGGAGAAAACTCACACAATTTCCAAAAATGTGCGAGTAAGAGCATGGGTCAAAATTCATGGCGTAAGGAGATTTGAATTTAAACTTTATCCTAATTGGTTATGTCCAAACCTACTTATCCAAAATTAATTAGGCTTAGATAAACCTAATCAAATTAGTCTTAACCCAAACTAATTAAATCTTAATCAAATTAGAAATTAATTAGGTTCAGATCTTGATCAAATTAGGATCGAATCTTCCATAGCAATTAGGTCATCTCATGACCTAATTGGATCAAACCTAATCGAATCAAATTCAATCATATTTGATCGAATCCTCATCACTTAATCAAATTAAGATAATTAGTAATCTAATTACTAATTAATTCTTTAATAATATTAAATTCCTAATTGGGTGGGTGTCTGGGCAATAGAGTCCCATCTACATGAAACTCTTGATCGAAGAGTCCCAAACTAGTGGAACTCTTGATCGAAGTATTCCAAACAAATGAAACTCATGATCACAGAGTCTCAGATCGGTGAGACTCTTGATCATAGAGTCTCAAATAAGTAGGACTCAAAGTTCCAGTCCAATGGGATCAACAAAGATAGAGTTCCAGTCCAGTGGAACTTCAGATCATAAAGTTTCAATCCAGTGGAACTCTTGATCATAGAGTCCCAGCTCATTGGGACTCTTGATCAGCTATCAGATCAGGTAGGAACATCTATTGTGTGTGATCCTATAGATTTGAATCCTAAGTCGATACATAGAAATCAATTTTTGTATTAATCAATGTGACCATCTAGCAATGGTACCTGACGTCCGGATAGGTCGAATCATCGCAACGCAACATCGATGAACCTATGACATATGGCTACTGTATAATTCATTTCTTTTACCTTAATGCTCGAAGGACAATCTAGGGTTAACTGCCAATCCTAAAAAATCATCCATATTATATTTCAAAATTCAGTGTCCATCATATGGACTATCTCAACCTAGGTTTTGCTAAATTGAAATATAGTGATGCACTTGCTCCAACACTTGGAGGGGTCAATCCCATCTTAACTTATACATCGACTAAACAAGTACTTAACTACACCTAGTAGCCTTCCATCACTGGATTAAAAATTTAGATAGTCTGATGCTAAAGTACAGTGAGTTGCTTGCATGTTACCATGGTGATCTCAGGTTTAAGGGATACTTATACCCATATCCTTCGTGAGCAACTTTTAATAGAAGAGAGCTTCGCAGTTGGATCACCATCAGTGAAATGCACCCCTACATTTCATCTGCATGCCATACCAGTATCTCCATACTCCTTGATTAAGAGGACAGCCAATCCATATGGTATGCAGCGACCTACACTCGATAAACTGTCATCCTAGGTAACAACATATCATTTGGTCATGATCAAGTTTAAGGGCTAAATGATAAATCCTTCTTTGTCGAGTCTAAATAGTCCTCAGAACTTCATCATAGAAGAGTTGATTATAGAAATATATAAAAGCATGATGAAATGCTAGAATAATAATTTTATTTATTTATAATTTAAATATAAATTATATTCAGCTCAAAAATCTACAACCTAGATGATTGACTTTAGGATACAATTTTCAACAACTTGCACATAGACTAAAGACATTCAAAGTAGTATTGAATACAGATCTTCTATTTGTGATTGTCAAACTCTTTGATTTCAATGGCTTTAGTTAATGGGTCTACCATGTTCTTCTTTTCATCAATCTTCTGAAGGTTGATGTTACCTCATTCCATGATCTCTCATATAAGATGGTAGCGATGCAGAATGTGTTTGGTGCATTGATGTACCTTTAGCTCATTCACTTGAGCTATGGCTCTAGTGCTATTATAGTAAAGTAGAATTGGACCATCTAAGGAGGATGCCACTTTCAACTCGTTGATGAACTTTCATAGCCACACAGCTTTCTTTGCAGCATCGGATGCTGCGACATACTCCATCTCGCACACAAAATTGGCCATAGTATGCTGCTTAGAACTTTTCTTGTAGACTACTCCATCGTTCAGGGTAAACACATAATCTAACGCACTTTTACTATCATCATAATCTAACTAAAAACTAGAATCAGCATATCCCACAAGTTTCAAGTCAACATCTTCATAGATAAGCCATTGGTCCTTAGTATTTCTCAAATACTTTAAGATTATCTTTATAACCTTCCAATGATTCTCACGCAGATTGCACTGGTATCTACTCAATACCCTTAGTGAGTATGCCACATCCAATCTTATACATGTCATTGCATATATAATAGAATCCACTACGAAAGCATATGGTATTCTACTTATGCGCTCTCTCTTGAGGAGTTATCGGACCATCCCTCTATGAGATAGAAATTCAATAGCCTATCGAAAGATAGTCCATTTTGGAATTTGCTATGCTAAACCTCTTCAGTATTGTATCGATGTACATGGATTGGGATAACCCAAGCAATCTTTTAGATTTATCTCTATAGATCTTCATCCCAAGGATGTAGAAAGCTTCTCTCAAGTCCTTCATGGAGAATTGAGATGATAGCCAAACTTTTATTTTCTGTAATGTAGGAATGTCATTCCTAATTAAGAGAATATCATCCATATATAATACAAGAAATACGACTATAGAATCGTTAGCCCATTTATACATGCAGGGTTTCTCTCCATTTTTAACAAAGCCATACATTCTGATCACCTAATCAAAATGTATGTTCCAACTCTAAGATGCTTGCTTCAATCCATAAATGGATCTCTGAAGCCTATACATCTTAGACTCGTCTATGGATGTAAATCCCTCAGGCTGTATCATATACATCTTTTCTTCCAGCTCTCCATTTAGAAAAGCTATCTTTACATCTATTTGCCATATCTCATAGTCTAGGTATGCTGCTACTGTAAGCATAATCTGAATGGACTTGAGCATTACCACTAGAAAAATATCTTATCATAGTCAATATCATAATGCTTACGATATCCCTTGGCAACCAGATGGGCTTTATAGATCTCTACCTTCTCGTTTGCACCCCTTTTTCTTTTAAAAATTTACTTACACTCAATGGATTTTACCCCTTTAAGTGGATCACCCAGTGACCATATACTGTTGACCTTCATGAACTCTATTTTAGACTTCATGGCTTCTAGCCACTTATCAGAGTCGGACCTTTGCATGGCATCTATGTAGGTGATCTGATCCTTGTTGTTCTCATCGAGTTCAACAGGACACCATTCCGAACTAAGAAATCATAGTATCTATCCGGCTGATGTAGTACTCTATCGAATCTCCTCAAGGATACCTCTTCAATGGGCTCTAGGTTTGATCTTATCAAATCTAGTTCTATAGGTTCACTAAAATGTGTTAGTTCTTCCACTTGACAAACTTCACTAAGCTCAATATTAGAGACAGTTATTTCCTCCCTGAGAAACTATTCCAAAAAGATTGTCCTATTACTGATGATCATCATTTGCTCTTCAATAAGGTAGAAGTAATAACCTCTAGTTTTCTTTGGGTACTCTATAAATAAGCATTTATCAGACCTAGGTCCAAGCATTTTTGCCTGCAAACATTTTACATAGGCTGGACAACCTCAAACCCTAAGGTGAGAGATTATCGGCCTACATGCAGTCCATATCTCATATGGAGTTTTTGCAATAGACTTGCTCGAAAACATAACAAGTAATCTCAAGTGCATATCTCCCCAAAAAAAATTTGCAGACTCGCAATCCCATCATAGATCGAACAATGTCCAACATGGTTTGATTTCTTCTTTCAGACATACTGTTATACTATGGTATTCTAGGGGGTCTATTGTCAAAGAATTTCATTCTCTTTTAGATATGTCAAAAAATTTATTAGAAAGGTATTCACCTCCTTGTTCAGACTGAAGAATTTTAATACTTTTTTTAAGTTATTTTATTACCTTATTTTGATATCATTTGAACATTTCAAATGAATTAGATTTACTCTTCATAAGATAGACGTATCCATACCTCGAAAGGTCGTCAGTAAATGTAATGAAGTAGTAGTACCCATCTCTGGCACTTATGTTCACAGACCATATACATCACTATGTACTAGACCCAATAGATTAGTGGCCCATTCATCCTTTTCAGTAAAAGATGATTTGGTCATCTTACCAAGAAGGCAGGACTCATAGATATTCAATGAATCAGAATCATTGATGTCAAGGATATGCTCCTTAACTAACCTATTAATCATATTCTTGTTTATATGATCGAGCCGACAATGCCAATGATAGGCATCGATGATATTATCTAGTTTCAGGCATTTACTTAATATGTACATTACACTAATAGACTGTGATAAAATATAAATACCATTTTTAATTATCCTCGCATTATTGTAACATCATTCATAATGATATCATAATAATTTGTTTTTATCAACAAATAATAACCATCTTGGCCAAAAGCCCAATAGATATTATGTTCATCATAAAAGATGGACACTAGTGATAGTCACTTCAAATGATATTATTTATTTTGAAAACAAGCTCAAGAGTTTTTAATGTTAGGACTAGAACATTTCTTTCATCTCCAACATTTAGAAATCTATTGCCTTCCTCAAACTTTCTATCAATTTGAAGTCCATGCAATTGTGAGCTCAGGTATGGTGCTTTCAAGTCTTGTAAGTAGGTGAAAAGAGAGCAAGAAGTAAATGGAATCAACCATCGAAAAGTTTTAGTAAATGCTTTAGAAGAGCTGGCTTGGATCCTATCAGAAGAGCCAGCTTGAGTTGCAAAAGAGCCTGCCCAAGCTGAAGATGAGCCAGCTCGAATTCTAAGAGAGTTGGCTCGAGCAAAAGTCCAAAAAGCATATCTGGATGATACACTAGAAGAGTTGGCTTGATTCATGCTAGAGCTAGTCTAAGTAGAAGCTGAGCCAGCTCGAATCCTGAGAGAGCTGGCTCGAGTAGCAGAATAAAGAGTGATGATTCAAGCTCTCATAGGAAACATCACCATCAAGCCGATCTGATTGCTGACCAAGCTGGTTCGAGTAGTGAATAGAATAGAACATAGTTTCTATTCTGGCTTAGGATTGGGTTTAATCCTAAGAACGTAGAGCCTTGGTTTGTAAGGTCCTAAGGGGGCTAACCTATGGATTGGATTGGAATTTATCTAATGGGTGTGCGCATGAGAGACATGGGTGTACATGAGCTCGAGGAGTGCATCAAATTAGGTTTGCTAGGAGAGTTTTTTAGGTTGGGTCTTAGACGAAGTATAAATATTCTGTACTGAGTTTTGTAAACTAATAACAGAATCAATACAAGCCTTTTCTCTTTGAAATCTCTCTTCCTCTCTCGTTCTCTCCCTTTTCTCCATGCTCTAAGGTTTGCTAGGGTTTCAATAGAAAGGCCATCCCTTTTCTTGGATCCTTGTTGCTATTTTTGCAAGTATTGAGTAGCAAGAATTATTCCCAATAGGTTGATATTAGAGCAGCCATCTGGAATAATAATTGGAATCAGAGCCCAGGTGTTAGATCTAGTAGAGAAAAGGTCAAAGCTTCGCCTAGTGTTATGGTAAGGTGCTGAATAGATTTCTTTGAATACTATTTATTTTCTTTTGTGTTTGGTTATTAGAATTTGATTAGGATGGCATAGAGTACCATCAAGGCAAACTTTAGAAAGTTTGATGGCAAGGGTAACTTCAGCCTTTGGCAGTAAAGGATGAAGGATTTGCTGGTGTAGAATAGGATCTACAAGGTCTTAACTTGTGAAAGACTAGAAAAGATTTTTATTGAAGAGTGGGAGGAACATGAAGAGAGAGCCTTTAGTACGATTCGTATGTGCCTTATTGATGAGGTTTTATCAGAGATTAATATAAAAACCACATTGGAGGGACTTTGGCAGAAACTGGAGAACATATATATGGACAAGAACATGACAAATAAG
The DNA here is from genome assembly GCA_006176705.1 of Cocos nucifera. Classification (NCBI taxonomy): domain Eukaryota; kingdom Viridiplantae; phylum Streptophyta; class Magnoliopsida; order Arecales; family Arecaceae; genus Cocos; species Cocos nucifera. The sequence goes on from QRFJ01002690.1 coordinate 29,500, forward strand.
CTGTAGTTGAAGAAGCAGCTATATAGTTTATGGATGCCCGAAGAAGGAGACCTAGTTTAATTTCCACATCCAGAAGTTCAATTAAATTTGCTCAGATGTTATGAGCCTTGATGTGAAGATTGATGAGGAGGATAGAGCTCTCCTATTATTGTATTCGCTGTCAGCAGCATATGATAGTCTCATTACTACTCTAGTGTATGGAAAGAAGATATTAAACTTCAAGAAAGAGGTTGGAGTTCTTAGGTCCAACGAGCAGTGAGAGAGGCTAGTTAGAGAAAATCCTAATTCAGAGGTACTTTCTATGAATGAAAGGCAAGAAAGACCTAAGGAGAGAACTCGAGATAAATCTAAAGATAGATCAAAGTCTTGAGAAAATCAGAAGGCTTGGAAGTGCTACAAGTGTCATCAACCTGATCATATTAGAAGAAATTATCTACTTTTGAAGAATGAAAAGAGGAATGAAGCTTCTAAGGGTGGATCGACCAGTGGGAGTGGTGCTCTATCATCTGAAGATAGTGGAGAAGACATACCGATAGTATCAAATAAAGTAACAGAGTTAGACAACCACTAGATACTGGATTTAGCGTGTTCCCATAATTACACTGATTGAAAATATGTAGGATTTCATGCATGAATTTCAAAACTTTTTTGAGATGTAACATAGTGAAAGTTGTAAATTAAACTATTTAATCTATAAATGCATATAACCAAATTACTAAACCTTATGACTAGGACCTATAACACGTCATATTGCATTCTTAAATTTGAAAATAAAATATTTGGTATTGATCAAATCAATATCCTAGATCTAGAATAGTTCTAGATCTAAATCCTAAATCTCATCTAGATGAGAGAAGAGATCAAATCTCTTACCTTCATAGGGTAACTCCATGGTTGATTTCTATTATTGCTTTTGGAGCCACACACACATTTGATCTCTATAGGTAATCCACATGAGGCTGCAACCAAATCGGAGGTTCGTCGAATGAAGATCCGCTCGAAGTGCTAGCTTCTCATAGATCCCTCTAGATGGTTAATTTAAAATTTATTCTTTGGATCTCTTGGATACTCAAAGAGATGAAGAACAAGTGGCAGAATATGGGAGAAATTCAACCATTGGATCTTCCAAAAATCAGAAATTAAATAGTTAAGAAAGATCTTAAGAGAAGACACATCTTCTCTTTTCAGGACATCAATTGTTGATGTCCTAAATGGATCTCCATACTTGAACAAGAGGAGACATAATCCTCTAGAATATTTCCATACATCTAGATCTCTTCCCCTCTATTTTTTTCATAGGAAAAATCATACAAAAATATGGAGAAGAAGGATTCTCAAGAAAATCCTAAGAGATGACCTTCTTCTCTCCTTCTTCTCTCATCAGGGTATGATCAGATCATGTCCAAAAATGATCATCCAGCCCCAACACTTTGGAGCATAGATCCCTACACCCTCTTCCTCTTTCTCTCTCAGATTTTTATCATATAAAAATCACAAAAAATAAGGAGAAAATAAACATTGAAAAAAAAAATAGATGAGAAGAAATTCTTCTTACCTTTGTCTTCATCAACACATCAACTATTGATGTCATAATTGAATGATCTTCTCAAAGAAGCTGGGCACTCCTAACCCCCATGCCTTTCTTCCTTTCTCATCTAAAAATTACCATGGAATCTCATGGGAAAATGATGCCCTCTCCTATCATATAGGAGGCACCACAAAATAAACCTTTGACTAGGTCAAAAGACCAAGTCAAATAGGAAACTAAGGAAGAGTTTGGGGGATGTCCAACTCTTGGATGCCTCCCTAAAACTTTTGTGCATGAGATTCCTCAAACCATTGCCTAAAGAGAGAAGAGAAAAGGGTGACAAAATAATAGGTGGGCATGGGTTTATTTTCATAGAGAGAGGAGGAGAGTTTTAACAAATTAAAATTCTAATTTAGTTTGACTCATTCAAACTAACTTCCAAATAAGATCAAGTCAAATTTGATCCCAAATATATCAAGATATGGGGTGTGGAGAAGCTATCTTAGGCATGGGAAATCATGTAAAAAATTTTTGGAATTAATTTGTGGGCATGGAGATTATTTGCGTAAGGAAGGAAACAAGAAATCCTAGTCTAACTAAGATTCTCATGTATTGACTAGGTCAAATTAATTTTAAATCCAATTAAAATAGGATTAGTGCAAGTCTAATTATTGATGATCCTAGTCCAGCTAGGAACCAAATTAAATATGGGTTAAATCATATTTAAATCTAATTTAAATCCTAACTTAATTAAAAATTAGGTGCACTCAAATACTAGTCCAACTAGAAATTATTTTTCTCTTTCAATTGGCTTATCCAATAAGCCAATTAAACTTAATCTGATTAAGTCCAAATCAATTCTAATTGAATATAATTCAATTAGACTTAATCTCAGCCTGATTGCTCAATCAACTTAAGCTAATTAACAATCCAATTGCTAATCGATCCTCCTATAATACTTGCATTAGGTCAAACATCAATCGCATTGAATGTTTGACCTTAGAATGATTCTAAATCATCAATTAACCATTTAATTAGGTTACAACCTCTTATGCGTGTGACCCTATAGATTTAAACCTAAGCCGATAGCATAGAAACCAATTTCTATTCAAGTCAAAGTAACCATCTAACAATGATTCTCGATGTGCAGATAGGTCGAATGTATGCAAAGCAACATTCTTAGAATCTTATGTCTCAAAATTTTGCAAATCCCGTGACTCCTCACGAGAATTACCTAGGCCTAGATTTTTCTAAATTGGAACACAATGAGTCATTCTCTTCTTGAAGCTAATCAGGAGTGGTCAATTCCATCTTGACTCATACACCGACTTCATAAGTACTTGACTATATCCAAAAATCTTTCAAATCTTATTAGAAATACAGGCAGTCTGGTACTAAAGTATAGTGAGTTGCTTGCAAGTTACCATGGTGATCTTAGGTTGGAAGAACACTTATACCCATTGGCCTTAGCTAGCTACTCTTGTCAGTAGAATGCTACATTGGTCACGTTCAGTGTAATTGTACTCCTACATCTCACCTAGATGCCATACCAGTGTCACCACACCACTTGGTTATGAGGACAACCAATGCATATGGCATACAATAACATATACTCGATAAGTTATCGTCCTTACTAATAACTTATCATTTGGTCATGAACAATTTAAGAATCATTCGATAAATCCTTCTTTATCGATTGATTGTGGTTCTAAGGACTTCATCATAATTTAGAAGTTCATTTAAGAAAGGACTTTTATGATGAACTAGCCAAATAACTATTATTAAGATAATTCATATACAAATTTCAATCATCTACGACTTAGATGATTGGCTTTAGGACACATTTTCCAATAACTTTCACTAGGACTAAAGTCAATCAGAATGATATCAAATATCCTATCTTTCACTTGAGTTGGTAGAACTTCTTAGTTCTAAGGCCTTAGCAAATGGATCATTCAAGTTTTCCTTTTTTATCGATCTTTCAAAGATTGATGTTATCCTGATCTAAAATCAAAGGTGATAGCGATGCAGAATATGCTAGTCCTTCAGTTCTTTAGCCTGAGCTATGGCTTTAGTGCTACGATAGGACTGGACCATCGATGAAGGGTGCTACTCCCAACTTGCTAATGAACCTCAGTAAATACACAGCTTACATGATAGCATCATATGCCACGATGTACTCTACATTACTAAATGAATAAGCTATAGTATCCTACTTGAAACCTTTCCAGTAGATTGCTCCTACAATTAGAGTATGACTCAATATTTTTTTATTATCATCTTGTTCTGACTGAAATTAAAACATCCAAATATTTTAAGTCAATATTTTCATATTTGAGTTATTGGACCTTTATATTTTCTAAATACTTAGGGAATGTCTATACAATCTTTCAGTAGTTCTTACTTAGATCAGACTAGTATCGACTCACTACCATTAGTGAGTATACCATATCTGATTTTGAACATGAAGAAATTAGATGACAGCCAAACCTTTATTTCTTGTAATGCTGGAATGCCATTTCTGATTAAGAGAACTTTATCCACAAACAAAATAAGAAATAACACTATAGAATATTTTGCCCACTTACAAATGTAGGGTTTGTCATTGTTCATAACAAAGACATACGTTCAAAATGTATGTTCCAAAACTGAGATAATAGCCAAATGGACTTTATAGGTCTTTACCTTCCCATCTGCACTACTCTGATCCTTTTGAAAATTCATTCGCATCCAATGGATTTTATCCCTTCAGGTGAATCATCTAGTGTCCACACACTATTGATTTTCATGGACTTCAATTTGGATTATGTGGCTCCAAGCCACTTCTCAGAGTTAGACCACTGCATTGCATCCCTATCGGTGATTGGATCCTTATTGTTCTTATCGAACTCCACAGGATCGCCATCTTGGATCTAGATACTGAAGTATCTATCTAGCTAACATGGTACTTTACCGGATCTCCTTAAAGGTGCTACTTTAATGGACTTCGGATTTGATCTGATCAAATCTGGTTTTGTAGGTTTACTAGATTATGTCGGCTCATTTTCTACCAATCAAACTTTTTCAAGTTCAACTTAATAGGCATCAGTTCCTTCTCTAAGGAACTCCTTTCCAAAAGGAAAGCTCTATTGCTGATGATCATCTTATGTTCTTCAGCATGGTAGAATTTATAATCCTTAAATATCTATTGGATCAGGATCCAAGTTTATCTATGTGCAAACCTATGACATAGGCCAATCAACCTCAAATCTAAAGGTGAGAGAGTCTAGGTCTATACCTGATCCATATCCCATATGGAATCCGCACAACAGATTTACTCAATATATTTTCCTAGTAAAATAAGTAGTCACACAAGAGCATAACCTTGAAATAGGTAGATAAGTGAATCCTATCGTCAATCAAAACCATGTCTAACAAAATTCAACTTCTCCTTTTAGATACAATATGTTCCCAAAAGAAATCTATTAAGAAAAAAATCCTATTCTCTCCTAGATATGTCATAAACTTACTGGATATATATTCGCCTCTTCGATCTGACCGAAGAGTTTTAATACCATTTCTAGTTTATTCTTCTATTTCATTATTGAATCATTTGAATATTTTAAATGATTCAAGCTAAATGCACCCATGCCTAGGTAGGTCATTTGTAATGAAATATTAATATCTTCTTTTGGCACTTAAGTTCATAGGTCTATATACATCACTATGTATGAGACATAGAACTTTATCGGCTCCTTCATTTTTTTCAATAAAAGATGACTGTCATCTTCTCAAGAAGATAAGACTCACAGGCTATCAATGATTCACAATCATTGATGTCGAGGTTTTCCTCTCAAGCTAATCCATTTATTCTATTCTTGTCAAGATGATTAAGCCTATAATGCCAAAGATAGACATCCATGACATAATCTAAGTTGGGTATTTATAAATGTATACATTATACTTAATAGGCTGTATAAATATTAAATATCATTTTTTTATTATCCATGTATTATTGTAATATTATTCATAATAATATCATAATAAATTTTTTATTGATAAATGATAACCATCTTTGACCAAAGGGCCAATAGAGATCACATTTATCATAACAATGGACAATAGTGACAATTATCAAAATGACATCCTTTGAAAATAAGCTTGACAATTCCTAAAGCTAGGATTGGAACAGGACTTCCATCCCCAATGTTTAGGTATTTCTCACCATTTTCAAACATTCCACTTAATTAAATTTCTTGCAACAAATTGCGTAGGACTACTAGTATCCCATACCCAGGTAGTAGAATTATATATAAAAAAAATTTAAGGTGTTATCATATAACATCCTTGATAAGCAACTCTTGCTTATTTCTGTTATTCAGCCCATTATGGTCAAGAAAAGCAAGATAATTCTTCGTCCTATGATCCTGCTTCTAATAGTAAAAGCACTATGCTTGATTTGGATCAATATTGGACCATTTATTTTGACTAGGCTTAGAAGCCCCAATACAAACCAATTCGTACTACTGAACCAAATTCAACTTTTGATATAAATTATCGAAATTGGGTCCCATAAGTTATCATTGTCTAATAATGATTGGAGCAATTAGGGTTTAGTCTTATTCTGTGAGAAAAAAGAACATAGACCTAATGTATATGAATTATTTTAAGCCTAGAGATTTGGACTTTAGTCTTAAGGTTCTACTATTTTATTGAAATTGGTAGCCTATACCTCCAATTCAAAGAATTATTTTAATTTTTTAGTAGGTACTAGAATCCACATAGACTACACACAAGCACGACTTTGGTCGACCAATCCATGTGTATCTACGGGTAGATTCATTAATCAATTATTTCTTTAAATAACTTTTAGTAATTTAATTTTGCCCCAAAAATCTAATCAGTAGACTTTGGCCTTCACTGTAAGGATCCGGTTAGGTCCAACCATTAACACGATCATACTTGGTGTATCTAACCAACGAATGATTAAGCCCAATTTTGGTTGGCCAACCCACCATTAGAGAGACACTTCCAAGTTATCATATTATGAATGATAATTCTATTAGTCAATAAGCACCAGACCTTTGGGCCTCTAATGATTACTAAGTTAATGGACTAATTATCATTCAACATAATGGGAGGCTATGACTTAGTTATCTTCATAACTTTATCATTTTAAGGATCTAATAATTATAGAAAATTTAAATTATTTATGATTTAAGAATAGAAAGGACATGGACCAATTTGCTCCCACTGACTTCACCAAGTCAAGTCCTCCCACTGGCTTGTCAAGTCATTTATGAGGACTAGGATCAATATTGGTCCATGGGCACCTAGATCAGTCCACTGAATAAAATTAGTCTCACTGATTTTCTATGTGACATGGGTTAGCATGAATCAATGAGCAACCTAATCAAGACCTGATTAACCACATTGGCTAGATAAGTAAGATCGGTGGGAAGGTCTGCCAAGACTTGCCATAGACACCATCAGAAATGGCCAAGTAAGCAGACTGTCAATTAAAAATCATCGATCTGAGATGCCAGATTTATCTTAGATACCAATCAATTTATTAATTTTGATTTGATCTATCTAAAGACTTGGGCTCGAGTATGGAGCCACGATCAGTAACCATTTGTTAGATGTATGGACTTTGATCAACTACAACTATTGAAGTGATCTATAGAAATGATCTAATTCTAATTAACTATTAATTAAGTTTAATCAATTTCTTAACTTAGTCCATATTTAATCTAACCATAGGTCTAACCCAGTTAAGAATCTAATCAAAGCTAACCCATTATCCTTTAACCCATGTTTTATGAAATTGACTTAGGATCTTCAAATCACAAACCTAGATCCTAAACAATTACTTAATTCTTAATTAAGTTCAAAGCTTATGAGTTTGGGTTTATGAAACTTCAAAACTAATTTTTGACTTAATCATTTGAAATATTTTCAAATTATAAATAGTTTACATTGAATCATATTCAATATATGGTTTTAGATCTGATTTATTTTAATATTTCGATCATATCCTAAAATTTTATAGAAAATAAGTTTTTAATTTAAATTCTATAAAATAAATATATCACATACATTCTAGATTCAAAATAAAAATTACGTATCCATATATGCAACAATAGGATCTAGATGTAAACATAAAATACATCATATGGATCAGAACATAAACCATTTAAAATTAAATTTAAAATTTAAAAATAAATTATAAATTATTTTAGATCTTATCTAATATATTTATGATTTAGGTTATTTAGATTAGCATACAATAGGACAACTTCTCCATTATAAGGAATAAACCTTACAGCAGGACAACTTTATAGCAGTATGTGCAATCCGATATTATTTAGATCTAATCTAAATAATCTAAAATAGATCTAATATTTATTTACTTTTAAATTTAAAATTAAAAAATAAATGATACAATTATTTAGATCATATCTAACTTATTCATGATTCAAGATAGATCAACACATACTAGGACAACCTCTCCACTATAAGTGATAAACCTTACAGCAGGATAATCTTATAGCAGTATGTGCGATCTTTAGAATTTTATTTTTTATATTTAATTTCATGCAAATATGATCATGTCATAAACAAACCTAGATACTCTGATACTACTAATGAAAAATATGTAGGGTTTCATGCATGAATTTTAAAACTTTTTTGAAATGTAATACAGCAGAAGTTATAAATTAAACCATTTAATCTACAAATGCATGTAACCAAATTACTAAATCCTACGACTAGGACCTATAACATATCATATTACATTCATAAATCTAAAAATAAAAGATTTGGTTTTGATCAAATCAATATCCTAGATCTAGAATAGTTCTAGATCAAAATCCTAGATCTGATCTAAACCCTAGGTCACATCTAGGTGAGAGAAGAGATCAAATCTCTTACCTTCATGCAGATTGAGAACTTCATGGTTGATTTCTATTATTGCTTTCGGAGCTGCACACACGTCTAACCTCTACAAGCAATCCACATAAGGCTTCAACAAAATTGGAGGTTCGTCGAACGAAGATCCACTCGAAGTGCTAGATTCTCGCAGATCCCTCTAGATGGTTAATTTAAAATTTATTCTTCGGATCTCTTGGATACTCCAAGAGATGAAGGACAAGTGGAGTAATTTGGGAGAAATTCAACCTTTGGATCTCTTAAAAATTAGAAATTAAATAGCTAAGAAAGATTCTAAGAGAAGGCACATCTTCTCTTTTCAGGATATCAACCATTGATGTCCTAAACGGATCTCCATACTTGAATAAGAGGAGACCTTCTCTTCTAGAATATTTTCATACATCTTGATCTCTTCCCCTCTAATTTTTTCATAGAAAAAATCATTCAAAATTATGGAGAAGAAGGATTCTCAAGAAAATCCTAAGAGAAGACCTTCTTCCCTTCTTCTTCTCTCATCAGGACATGATCATATCATGTCCAAAATTGATCATCCTACCCCAACACTTTGGAGCATAGATCCCTAAATCCTCTTCCTCTTTCTCTCTCAGATTTTTATCATATAAAAATCATAAAGAATAAGGAGAAAATAAACATTGAAAAGGAAATAGATGAGAAGACATTCTTCTTACCTTTGTCTTCATCAAGACATCAACTATTGATGTCATAATTGAATGATCTTCTCCAAGAAGTTGGGCGCCCCTAACCCCCACTCCTTTCTCCCTTTCTCATCTGAAAATTATCATGGAATCTCATGGGAAAATGATGCCCTCTCCTATCATATAGGAGGTGCCACAAAATAAACCTTTGACTAGGTCAAAAGACCAAGTCAAATAGGAAACTAAGGAAGAGTTTGGGGGGTATCCAACTCTTGGATGCCTCCCCATAATTTTTGTGCATGAGATTCCTCAAACCATCATCCAAAGAGAGAAGAAAAAAGGATGACAAAATAATAGATGGGCATGGGTTTATTTTCATAGAGAGAGGAGGAGAGTTTTAACAAATTAATTTAGTTTGACTCATTCAAATTAACTTTCAAATAAGATCAAGTCAAATTTGATCCCAAATATATCAGGATATGGGAGTGGAGAAGCTATCTTAGACATGAGAAATCATGTAAAATTTTTTTGGAATTAATTAGTGGGCATGGAGATTATTTGCGCAACAAAGGAAACAAGGAATCCTAGTCTAACTAGGATTCTCATTTATTGACTAGATCAAACCAATTTTAAACCTAATTAAAATAGGATTAGTGAAAGCCTAATTATGGATGATCCTAGTCCAACTAGAAATCTAATTAAATAAGGTTTAAATCATATTTAAATCTAAAGTTAATTAAAAATTAGGTATACTCAAATCCTAGTCCAACTAGAAATTATTTTTCTCTTGTAATTGACTTATCGAATAAACCAATTAAACTTAATCTAATTAAGTTCAAACTAATTTTATTTAAATTTAATTTAATTAAACTTGGTCTCAGCCCAATTGCTCAATTAAATTGAGACAATTAGCAATTCAATTACTAATCGATCCTCTTGCAACACTTGCATTAGGTCAAATATCAATCGCATTGAATGTTTGACCTTAGAATGATTCTCAATCATCGATTAACCATCTGATTAGGTTACAACTTCTTATGTGTGTGACCCTATAGGTTCAAACCTAAGGCAATAGCATAGAAATCATTCCTGTACCAATCAAAATAACCATCTAGCAATGGTTCCCAATGTCCAAATAGGTTGAATGTATGTAAAGCAAATACCATTATCTCCATACTACTTGGTTACGAGGACAACCAATACATATGGCATACAGTGATCTATATTTGATAAGTTATTATTCTTATTAATAATTTATCATTTGGTCATGAATAATTTAAGAACCATCTGATAAATTCTTCTTTATCAATTGGTTATGGCTCTAGGAACTTCATCATAATTTAAAAATTTATTTAAGAAAGATAAAATTTTTATGATGAACCAGCCAAATAACTATTATTATTAGATAATTTATATACTAATTTTAATCATCTACGACTTAGATGATTGACTTTAGGACATATTTTCTAACATGCACTGCACATCGAGAGTGGTTCATCTGATGAAAGATCTGATGGAGGGAGTGTAAGTCTTGATGATGATCACCCATGTAAAGTTGCTGGTGATGGTATAGTAAGAGTGAGGATGTATGATGGATTCATATGGCACTCATCAATGTAAAGCATGTGCTAGAGTTGAAGAAGAACCTAATATCCCTAGGTTACTTGGAAGGATAGGGATATGCTTTTTGTTGTTGGTCAGGCAGCAGGTGTTTGAGGATTTCTAAGGATGCATTGGTGGTGATGAAAGGAGAAGACTGAGCAATATTCTATATAGGATGGAGGGCTCAGTGATTATAGATAGTGTGGAGGTGTCTATAGTAGCATAGGAGTAGCTAGTCTGTAAGTTGTGGTACTATTGTATGGGTCACTTGAGTGATAGGGAGCTCATAAAGTTGTGTAGGAGAGGTCTGATTCCAGCAGTCAGAAAAGAAGAAGATGACCTATATGAGTCCTGTATCTACGGCAAACAGCATAGAGTTACATTTGTCAATAGTACCAAGTAGAGTAAAGTTATTTTGAAGCTTGTTAACTCAGACGTATGGGGATTGGCACCTGTTGCATCTTGAGGTGGAGTGAGATATTTTGTCATCTTTATAGATGATTTCTCTAGGAAGGTATGGGTCTATCTCATGAGAAAAAAATTAGATATTTTTATGTAATTTAAAATTTAGAGAACTAAGGTAGAGAAGGAGATAGGGCAGCTATTGAAGTGTTTGAGGTCTGATAATAGAGGAAAATATATCAACCTAGCATTCAGGAGATACTATGAGAAAAATAGAATAAAACATCATTACATAGTAAAGATGATTCCTCAGCAAAATGATATCATGGAGAGGATGAATCAGACACTGACAGAGAAGACCAGAAGCTTTAGGCTGTAGGCATCACTGTCCAAATTATTTTGGGGTGATGCTCTTAACAGATCTTCCCATAGAAAATTAAATGGAGGACTTCTAGAGGCTATCTAGAGTAGGAAGAAGGTAGATCTTGGCCACCTAAAGGTGTTTGAGTGTCCTGCATATGCTTTGGTAGAAGAAGCGGATAGAAGCAAGTTGGATCCAAAGTCATAGAAGATGATATTCATTGAATTTCCATGAGGTGTGAAGAATTTTTTGCTGTGGGATTCACATTCTCAAAGGTGTGTTGTTAGTTGAAATATGATATTTGATGGAAAAAGCATCATCTTGAAGTCAAGAAGTGTAGATGGAGTTGTGAAGACAACAAAGGACAACATGAAAAAGCTCTTGGATACAGGTGATTTGCCCTCAACATCAACCTCGGGTCATATTCAGTTTGAGATAAAGTTAGGCAGGCATGGTGATAAACCTGTGGACGACCAACATGGAGAGAGATCTATCTTGAAAATAGTGCAGAGGCAGCTACAAGTAGTAGACTTGTAAGATACTGCAAGGAAAGTGGCACTGCACAAGTTGAAGCGCACTGTTCACAAATTGGTATGATATGGCATTGATGAGACTATTTTCTATGCTCTCATTACTATCAATGGAGATATAGAGAATTTTGAGGAGGCCATGGGGAGTTCGGATTGGGACTCATGGATGCAGGCCATGATGGAAGAGATGGAGTCTCTTAAGAAAAATCGGACATGGTAGCTGGTGGATCTACCAGATGATGCTCGATCCATTGGCTCCAAATGAATTTTCACTAGAAAAGAGACACCTTTAGAGCAAGGTGGAGTGAGGTGCAAGACTAGGCTAGCAGCCAAAGGGTACTCATAGAGAGAAGGGATTGATTACTTAAAAGTCCTCTCTCTGATTATCAGACACATGTCTATTAAGATGATGTTGAGCATAGTTGCTGCTCATGATTTGGAACTGGAGCAAATGGACGTTAAGACAGCATTCCTCCATAGAAATTTGGAGGAGAACATATACATGGAGCAGCCATAGGACTTTAAGGAGCCTGGGTCAAAGAGGGAGATCTATTTACTAAAGAAATTATTGTACGGATTGAATCAGTCTCCTAGACAATGGTACAAGCGGTTTGACACTTATGTGAGAATTATTGGACTTTTCAAATGTGATTATGACCCATGTGTATATGTGAGGTCTCTAGAAGATGGATCTTGGTTATTCTTACTCTTGTATATAAGTGACATGCTGATAACAACAAGAGTAAGGATGTTGTGCAGGAGTTGAAAGGAGCTTTATCTCGAGAGTTTGAGATGAAGGACTTGGGGCCTGCAAAGAAGATCCTTGGTATAAAAATTGTTAGAGATAAAACCAAGAGTCTACTGCATCTACCTCAGGAAGGATATATCAAGAAGATCTTTGAGAGATTTGAAATGAAGGAGTCCAAACCGTCTGAGCTACCACTAGCTGGGCATGTCAGACTCTCTAAGACCATGTCACCACAGACTGAGATGAAAATTCAAGGGATGGAAAAAATTCCATATGCTTATGGTGCAAGAAATATTATGTACTCTATGATATATTGTAGGTCAGATTTAGTCCATGCAGTGAGTCAAGTGAGCAGATTTATTGCTCAGCCTAGAAAGGAGCACTGGAAAGTACTGAAGAATATCTTCAGATACTTGGTAGGTTCAGTTGGGATTGGCATCTGCTATGGTCAATAGGAAGGTGCTAAGAAACATCCTAACATGTCTAAGAAAGATCAAGGGCTAATAGAGGGATTTATAGATGCAAATTTTGGTGGAGATGTGGACACTCGATGCTCGACTATAGATTTTGTATCCAGTCTTATGAAGATCTTGCTTGCAGCCAATTATGATCTTGTCCACTACTAAAGCAGAGTACATTAGCATCACGGAGGCAATGAAAGAGGCTCTATGGTTGAAGGGCTTGGCACTGTAGATGGGATTCTCACAAGATGCAGTTAGAATGCATTGTGATAGTTAGAGTGCTTTATTGCTCGCACAGAACTCTTTGTATCATGCAAAAATCAAGCACATTAATATCAGATACCACAAGATCAGAGAGCTAGTAGAGGATTATGAAGTAGAGTTGGTGAAGGTTCACACCAAGAAAAATTCAGCTAATATGCTCATAAAGGTACTTCCAAAGAATAGCTTTTATAATTGCATGGTATTGATGGGGTTGTCGAATAGAGCGTAGTTCACAAGGACTTGAGAGCACCAAAGTGGAGATTGTGAACTTAGGTATGGTGCTCTCAAGCCTTGAAAGCAGGTGAAAAGAGAGCAAGGAGTGAATAGAATCAACCATCGAAAAGCTTCAGCAAATGCTTCAGAAGAGCTAGCTTGGATCCTATCAGAAAAGCCAGCCCAAGTTGAAGATGAGCCAGCTTGAATTTTGAGAGAGCTGGCTCGAGCAGAAGTCCAGAAAGCATGTCTAATTGATATGCTGGAAGAGCTAGCTCAATTCGTAACAAAGCCAGCCCAAGTAGAAGTCGAGCCAGCTCAAACCCTAAGAAAGCTGGCTCGAGTAGCAGAATAGAGAATGGTGATTCGGGATCTCATAGGAGACATCATCATCAAGCCAACCCAATTGCTGATCAAGTCGGCTCGAGCCGTGAACAGAATAGAACGTAGTTTCTATTCTGACCTCGAATCGGATTTAATCCTAGGAACTTAGGGCCTTGGTTTGTAAGGTGCTAAGAGGGCTAACCTATGGATTGGATTGAGATCTGTCCAATGGGTATGTGCATGGGAGACATGCATGTACATGGACTTGGAAAGTGCATCACATTAGGTTAGCTTGGAAAGTTTTTTAGGTTGGATCTTATTTGACTGGATATATATACTCTGTATGGAGTTTTGTAAACTAAGAACATAATTAATACAAGCCTTTTCTCCTTGAAATCTCTCTTCCTCTCTCATTCTCTTTCTTTTCTCCATGCCATAGGATTTGCTAGGATTTTAACAAAAAGGCCATCCCTTTTCTTGGATCCTTATGGCTATTCCACAAGCATCGAGTAGCAAGGATTGTTCCCAATAGATTGGTATTACGGCAGCCATCTAGAACAATAGCAATGAATTACATATATAAACTGAACTTTTGGTATCTAATATTTAGGTAGAAGTATCATTAATAGAGAAATTATAAGATGTTATCATATAACATCCTTGCCTAGCAACTCCATGTTGTTTTTCCTATTAAGCCTATTCAAGTCAAGAGGACCATTCCTCTTTCGGTCTGCCTAATTAGGGTCAGCACTAGACTTTTTGAAATCAGATCCTGTAAGCTTGTCACTATCCAATAGTGAGTAGAGCGGACTTACACTAGCCATTCTATTTATCTGAAAGAAAAACATAAGACCATACTAGTACTTAAATAATTTAACCCTAAAGACTTAGACTTTAGTCTAAAAATCTTTATACTATTTTAATGAATTGGTAGCTACTACCTTCGATTCAAAGAATTATATTAACTCCTTAGTGAGTACTGGAATCCATATAGACTATAAACGAGCTCGAGAAAAGCTCTAGCCAATCCGTGTGTATCTATAGGTAGGTTCACAATCAATTATTTCTTTAAATAATTTTTAGTAATTTGATTTTGCCCCCAAAACCAATTCAATAGGCTATGACCTTCATTGAAAAGATCTAGTTAGGTCCAACCATTAACATGATTGAGTTTGGTGCATCAAATCAATGAAAACCATCGAGGAAAACTCTGGCCAACCTGATCGCCATTCAAAGGGTACAACCTAATCATCATTTAATGGATAGTAATTTTAATATCTAGATGAACATCAGATGTAAGGCACCTCCAATATCCACCTAGAAAATTAGACTCATTATTATTCATCTTAATGGGAGGCTATGACTCAGGTATCCCCATAATTTTATCATTTTAAGGATCTAATAATTTAGAAAATTTAGGTTATATGTGATTCGAGGATAGAAAAGATATGGATCAATTTTCTCCCACTTACTTCAATAAGTCAAATCCTTCTACTGACTTCACTAAGTCAATAGATGAGGACTACGATTAATTTTCGGTCCATGGGCATCTAATTCAGTCTTATTGATTGAAATCATTCAAACTAATTTCTAGTGATATAGGTCAGCTCGAATCACTAAGCAATATAATCAAATACTAATTGGCCATGTCGGCTAGGTAAGTAAGATCAGTGGAAGGGATATGCCATTAATTCATCAAAGATCGAATCAGTATGAGTAGCTCCCAATTTAAAACCACTGATCTAGACTACCAAACTTATCTTAGATACCAACCAGTTATTTAGGTTCAATCTGATCAACATAGTAATTTCGAGCTAGATCGCTTAGCCACTAATCAAGTCCATCTTGATGTTTGTTAAAAACATGGACTTATCCAACTATTTTTAGGAATTATGTTCTAAAGCCAACCATTAGCCTATTGATGGTTGCGATATTATAATTGATTTATTAATTAATAAAAAATATTTTGGTATATTTTTTATCATAAATTTACATCTTCTAATGAACTCCATTATTGTGATGAAGTTCTTAGGACTATTTAGCTTTGATAAAGAGAGGATTTATCAATTAGTCCTTAAATTTATTTATGACCAAATGATAGGCTGTTAATTAGAACGACAGTGTCTATCGATCATAGGTCATTATATGCCATATAGGTTGGTTGTCCTCTTAACCAAGGAGTATGGAGACACTGGTATGGCATACAAATGAGATGTACGGATACATCATCATAGAACATGACCAACTCTAGAGCATTCTACTATTGAGAATGTCTCTAATGGGATATAGGTATAAATATCCCTTAGACCTGAGATCACTTTAGTGACTTGCAAGCAACTCACTGTGCTTTGGTACCGGACTAACTAAATCTCTAATTCAATAATATAAGACTTCTGGGCACAGTCAAGTACTTGCGAAGTTGGAGTGTGATCAAGATAGAATTGACCACTCCAAGAGTTGGAGAAGAATGTATCACTGTATTTCAATATAGCAAAATTTTGGCTAGGATAATCCATCAAATGTATTTGATATTTTGAAATACAATGTGGACAACCTAATCAATGCTGATAGTTGAACTCTGAGATGTCCTATGAGCATTATGGTCAAGGAGATGAATTATATGGAAACTATATTCGCATGGATTCTAAGGATGGTGTTCTACACTTTTCGACCTATTCGACCGTCGGGATTATTGCTAGATGGTCACTTTGATTGGTATAAAAATTTATTTCTATGCTACCAGCTTAGGTTCGAATCTATGAGGTCACACATATTAGAGTTCATATTTTGATCGGATGGTTGATCAGTGATTTAGAATCATTTTAGGGTTAAACAATCAATATGATTGTTGTTTAACCTAGTGCAAGTATTGCAGGAGGATCGATTAGCAATTCGATTGCTAATTGGCTTAATTTGATTAAGCTAGAAGACTGAGATTAAGTATAGTTAAATATAATTTAATTAGATTTAGTTTGGGCTTGATTGGATCAAGTCCAATTGGCTTATTGGATAAGTCAATTGCATGGAAGAACTAGTCCCAGTCTAACTAGGACTCGAATCAACCCAATTTTTTAATTTGAATAAAAAATTAAATTAAAATTAAATTTAATTTAATATAATTTAATTAAGTATTTAAATAAGTTAGGACCTTATTTAATTAGATTATTTGACTCTTATTTTTATTTGGTTAAAAGACCTTGTTTGACCAAGTCAAAATAGGAGTCCTAGTGTGACTAGGACTCCCTATTCCTTGCGCCACCTAATCCTCACACCCCATCCTTTTCTCTTTGTGTTTTTATGTGAATAATCTCCATGCCCAAGGTTTCTCACACCTCCCTTCTCTCTTTCTTTTTATCATATGGAAGTTTGTTGGAAGACCAAGTCAAAAGGGGAAATAGTTTTGCTTAAGGATTCTATGAGATAGAATCCTTGTCAAGCAAAACTCTTCCCATAAGTGTGCCAATCCATCCTTTCTTATTTTCTTTGATTGTCATGGTAACAGAGTACATTTTTTTGTGTGCCCCCTTTTTTGGTCCACAGAAAAAAAAAATATGGGGGCACCCAAGAGTTGGGCACCCCAATAACTTCCCTTATTTGGTCCTTCCTAGTCTAGGTTTTTGACCTAACTTGGACTCTACATATCTCTTTATTTAAAAAGAATTTTTAACTAACATTTTTGTGGATTGTAGACATTTGAGAGGCCTATTGGGTCTAGAAAAATAAAAAAAAAATTCTTCTGGGTCACAAAGATATTGAAAACACAAATTAGGATGTCTAGAAAAAGAATAAAGAAGAAGAAGAGGGTCTTCTTCTAGGGATTTTGTTCTAGATCTCTTCCTCCCTTTTTGTGAGATTTTGAGAGGTGTCTCAACATCACAAATTTTTCTCTTTTATTTTGGTATTTTGGAGTATCCAAGTTTCAAAGAAGAAAGCATCGGATCAACCGTCGAAGAGAGATCAGCATAGTGCTAGCATATTGTGCTGATTTCCTGCATTAGGATCTCTGATTGTGTTTGTGAGCTCGTGTGGATGACTCCTAGAGATCGGATGCATCTATGGCTCATGATTTCATCCTTAAGCCTAGATCAACAAGTTAGAACATCTAACTTGCTTAGGTAATAGATATGATCTATTAACTTCATACGTGAATTTAATGTAGTGTAGATCTAGGTTGATTTGATCAACCTTTTTTTTCTTATTTGATTTTAATTTTTAATTTAATATCATGCCTTGATCATGTAATAATTTAAGATCTAGGTATTTATATATTTATTTAAATAAATATTTAATTTATTTAAATCTTTTACTACATGATCTTGAAAAAGTTTCAAGATCTACCC
This sequence comes from Cocos nucifera, assembly GCA_006176705.1. Taxonomy (NCBI): domain Eukaryota; kingdom Viridiplantae; phylum Streptophyta; class Magnoliopsida; order Arecales; family Arecaceae; genus Cocos; species Cocos nucifera. Next base: position 47,838 of record QRFJ01002690.1, read on the forward strand.
GTGAAACCTTAGATTTGGTTCCTTTAATTGGTATCAGAGCCAGGTACTTATTACATAATTTTTATGCATGTTTAGATTATTTCATAGATTATATCTAATTTATAATCTAATTATTAAATCTAAAATTAAAAAAATTTAGATCTCACGAATTGCCATAAGGTTGTCCTGCTGTAAGATTTATCCCTTACAGTAAAAAAGTTGTCCTAGTTCATGATGATCTGACTCTAATCATAAATTTATTATATTTGATCTAGTTTTATTTATAATTTAATAGATTTAAAATAGTTTTATATCAAAAAGTAAAATATTTTAGATTGCATGGACTGCCATAAGGTTGTCCTGCTGTAAGATTTTTCCCTTATAGTTAATAGGTTGTCCTAATATGTGCTGATCTAAAATATTGATCATAAAATTTTAGATTAAATCTAAAAAATTTTATGATCTAATTAAAAATATTTTAATCTAATTTCAATCATCATAAATATGTTAGATTTGATCTAGGAAGATTCATGATTGATTATTATTAAAACTGTTTCAATTACATGAACCTATTTAGATTAGATCTAAAGTAGTTTAATGTTTACCTTACTTGCATATTGATTATGAATCAAACATGCAACTTGATTGATAGAACCATATTATAAAAATATTTAATAAATATAAAATTTATTTTCGAAAAGCCAAACCTCAACCCTCAGTCCAAAACTTAATTGAGAATTAAGAAGTTGATTGATTAGGATCTAAGATTATGAATTGAAGATCCTAAGACACAAATCATAACACATTGGGTTACATGGGTTAGTGGGGATTAGGTCCATTAATTAGGTTAGACCTAGGGTTTGATTAAAGAATGGACTTAATTAGAGAATTGACTAAATCTAATCAATTGTTGTCTTTGATTAGGTTAAGGATTCTCTAGATTAATTACAATAGTTGTAGTTGGTCAAGTCCATGTCTTTAACAAGACCCAAGATGGACTTGATTCTTGGCTATGGGGTCTAGCATGAACTGTCAGGTTGATCTAATTGAAACTAGTTAAACTAGTTGGTGTCTAAGATAAACCAGATCGGTGGTTTTTAATTGACAGCCTGCTTACCTGGCCATTTTTGATGGTGTCTAAGGCAAGCTTTGGCAGACCCTCCCACCGATCGAACTTACCTAGCCTTTTGATAAGATTATGTTTTGATTGAATCACTTGACTATTCGAGCGACCCATGTCAGCTAGGTAAATCAGTAATTTAGGTACTCCTCCAGTTTCTTTAAACTTGAAGAATGATCAATAAGCAATCTGACCTACTCACTTCTATAAATAAATCCACTAAAATAATTAGTGTTAGATATATGTGCCCTAGAAGCCAAAATTGGCTGACACTTGTAATACACTTCTAGGAACAAAATTATAATTTTGACTATAATAAATAAAATGGATTATTTTCTATCACATATGTGTATTTAGTGTCTGTGATACATCCTTTGAGTTAATGGTAATGATAATTCATATTTTCAAGAGTTGAAAATTTAAGACATGAATAATCATTATTAACTCATAAAATGCTCCCGACCATAGGATCATCACGAGGATGGTGATTGATCCAAAAGGTTGGTGTACAATTGCTTCTCTTTAGTAGATGAGTCTTGAGTCTACGGTGTGGAGACACCGGAGCGAGAGTACAGGTACTCGTTAGAGAATGAGGGCACTGAGCGTGACCACCTCGAGTAGTCATTAGGAAGTCTACCTTCTCGTCAATGACTGACTCGATGCTGCAGTAGTGTGTCTGGTTCTTTGACCTGAGGTGCATCGGCAGTTCACCTTGAGGGTGTTATAGTTTGACTACACCATTACTCGGTCTCCTAGCCATATGGAACCCTGAGGTGTATGTTGGCTATAGCATGTTCATTGTAGGAACTGGATTGCATCAAGATGGAATCTATCTACCTCGGTGGTAGAGGAGCAGCCCTATGATGATCATGAGAATCAAGTCCAGAAGCCCATGGCCATGGCAGAGTGAAATAATAGAAAGAGTTTCTATTTAGATTTTCACATTGGACTTGAATCGAATGATTACATCATATGACAGAGAACTAGGGTTTGACGAGTTCACCTTAACCCTAATCTGATCGGGGCTCAAGATAGAAGAACTTAATCACACAGGTAGCTGCACCAAGAGGTTCGCATTCAGCTCTGATGGGTTGCCACCATATACTGCTAGGTGTCACTGGTGGATTTTGGGAGCAATTAGAATGATTTAGATGATCGATCATTCTAGCTGTTCGAATCAGAAGAGTTCTGATCCATCGAAAGGAGTTTCGATGATGTCGATGATAGAGATCATGACATATCCCATTACCATACAGAACTGAACCTAACTGGGTCACACAAATAAAGGGTTTGAATCTGGTGATCATCAATTGAACTGATCTAGTTCAATTGATCTGAATGAGATTCAATTAGGTTCAAGAAAATCGTGCTAGCACTCGATTGAACCTAACGTTCTTCTTTTACTATCATAAATAAGTTGTCCTGACTGAGCCAAAGGAGTTTGTGCTCAATCAGAGGCCTTCATATGGTCTGACTGGAGGTTGTCCAAGTCAGAAAAGGGTTGTCTTATTTTGTAAGACAATTACCTGCCATTTTTGGTCACCTGCCATTTCTTGTTCTTTGACTTTGGTCAAAAGTCTGACCTTTGACTGGTCAAATGTTGACCATTGACACTTTGACTTTTGTCCACATGTCATGCACCTATTGGAGAGCTGGTGGGGGCTTGTCCCCCTGCCAGAACCTGGCAAGGAGGAGGGCGCATGGCGTGTGCCCAAGTTGGAGGCGCCCAGGAGTCCCTTGTTGGACAGGGACTCCATCTCCTTTTTGGATTCCAATTAGAGTTCTCCTAAGAACCAACTTTGACTGGTCTTAGGCACCATCTAAGGAGGAATCCAAGGGGACTCTATTCCCACCAATCAGATTTAGATCTGATTTCACAAAGGGTTGTGATTGGTTGGGAAGAAGAGGAGTTGGATCATGCTTAGTCTATAAATAAGACCCTATGCCCAACTTAAAGGGCATTGAAAATCACATTTCTCCACACCCCAAGGCTGCCTCCCTCCTCCTCCTCCATGCCAAAGCATCTTATCCCTCTCCTCTCCACATCCAAAAGCTTTTTGGGTTCTTGGTTGGGGCAATTTAGATAAGAGAAAGGCAACAGAAAGCTAGAAGGCTGCGCTGTTGCAAAGGACAACTGCTGATCTTCGAAAGGTGTTTCGAAGATCCTCCAGATCAGATCCAGATCTAATTTTTGGAGACATGATAGAGAAGAAGAGGATCTCCAGATCCAATCCTGAGTGGATACCGGTAGAGGCCAGGCACTTGCGTGGCTAGATCCAGAACCTTCCGCTGCTTACAGGATCATCAACGGGTAATAGGATTACCCAACATCAAGGTAAATTAAATTTGATTTAATTTATCTTAGATTTTATTTTTATTATTAAAATAATAAGAATTAGATCTAAAATATCCTAGATCTGATTAGGATCAAAGAAAAAAAATTTTGAAATATATCTCTTGATCTGATCAGATCTGAACGAACCTGGTCCGAGAAATCAGGATTTTCCTTCAACTGGTATCAGAGCCAAGGTTCTAAAAGTATTTAGATCTAATTTTAAATTTATTTTAATTAAAAAATAAGTGATTTTAGATGTCACATGAGATGTGATCAGATCTGAAAATTAGAAAAAATTAAAATTAAATGATTTGGATCTAAGATTAGAAAATATGCATGACTAGTTCTAAAATAGAATAGTTCTATAGAATAGTCTTGCATGTTTTTAATTTAATTTGATTAAATCATATTTTAGATCTATTTATTTACTATTTTTTGATATTATAATTATTATAATAACATCTAAAAAATAGTAAATAAAAATTATTTAATTTTAAATATCATATGAGATATGATTGATGCATGTCTAGACTAGTTGTAGAATAGTTCTACATAGTTGTCTAGATTAGAATTTATTTTGATAAGATCAATTTAAATCTAATTTTTTAGATTATTATGAGATAATTTAGATCTGAAAAATATGCATGATTCGATACATGAGATGTATGCAAAATATGCCATGATTAGATCTAATTTGTATATGAGATATATGATATAGATCTAAAACTATTTTGTAGTATTGCATGTTCCTGATTAAGGCGTTCCTCTTGGCCGTCCGGTCATAAGAATGAAGAAGGGTTTAAAGGCCCTCTCCTTCCCATTCGATGGGGTGTTCTTATGATGTGTAGGGGTGCTGCGTGTTCGTCCTTAATCAGAAATCCCAAAACTTACTTTCTGCAAAACCCTAGATCCTGAAACCCTAGGATTTATTGTGCATATTTTGTTTATGAACCCTACTTAATTAAGAATTAAGATTATGGAATATTAATTAGGTCTAAAATTGAGAATTTTAGATCTAAGACATATTCATAATACTGGGTTCGGGCTTGGGTAGCTCAATTAGGTCTAAGCGGTTGATCAAACCGAATCAAGAGTTGGTTAGATGGGATCAACAATGCTTAAATTGACCAGCCTAATAGGATTAAGTCTGGGTCAAGATCGAGTCACGATCAAGCAAGACCTAATTAGGCTCAGAGGTTAGAGTCTGGATTGTAGGCTAACCCAATTGGTTCTGACTCAACAATTTGGTGTCTAAGGTAAGTTTGGCACATACGACCGACTGGTTTTTAATTGGAAGCTACTCGACCTGAATGCGTTCTTGTACGAGTTAATGGCATATTCCTTCCACCGATCTCACTTACCTGGCCATATCTGTTGACACAGTTCTGATCTGAGGTGGTCAATAATCCGAGCTAACCCATGCCACTAGGTTAGTCATAATTGTTATGACTATGATAAGTCTAGTTTAATGAGACCTGAATCAATTCTCCCTAAGAAAAGATTAAGTCTGAGGTCTTCCACCATTGTAGATGTGCGGGCCCTTCCCGGGGTTGATTGTTCTCGACTGGATACAGTGGCTCAGTTGCACCGGAAAGATGCAACCATGTCTATTAGGCATTGGATGCTATGGGCTGGAGGATGAGTTGGGCTCAATATTTTGGATACGGTGAGAGACTCAATTAGGAATCCCAGTCTATGCAAATGGTGGGTCTGACTTAACTAAGGAGTGGATCAATATTTCGGATACGGTGAGATTCATGAATTAGAGACCAAGTTTGGGTGCACCATGATTAGAGAATCATTGAACAAGAGTTGTTCACTCATTGGCTAACCCATCACCAATAACTGTTAGGTGAGGTGATGAGTCAGTTGGTGAGACCGCACCACCCACTAGAAATCATTAATCGTGGAGATTTTTGCATCTCTACAGAGGGAGTGTAGGGATCCGAGAAAATAGTGGGAGCTAATTTGTTTAAAAATAAAATTTTTAAATAAATTGGTCAAGTCATAATTACAGTATCTAACTAGAATCTTTGACTCTCTACAGAAAAATGTCTGCGTCCAACCCATTGGCACGTATCCTGGACACACATAGACTGACTGGACCCAATTATAAAGATTGGCTCAGGAACTACAAAATTATTTTGGGTTTCAAGAAGTTAACCCATGTATTGGACCAGGACCCTCCCACCTTACCAGCCCGTCCATCCACTGAACAGAGAGCGTCTCTAGAAAAAATGGATAGACGAAGATAATAAGGCCAGATATTACATGTTGGGCTCGATGTCTGATGAGCTCCAGCGCCAACATGAAGATATCGGGACTGCTCGCCAAATGTTGGCTCACCTGCAGGAGATGTTTGGTGAACAGAGTCGCGCAGCCAAGTATCAAGTCACGAAATGACTTTTTAAGCTAAGATGCGTGATGGGCAGTCAGTCCAAGATCACTGTCTGATGATGATCAAGGACATGGAAGAGCTTGAGAAGCTCGGTGTGAAGTTAGACTTGGATCTGCAGAATGATATTATTCTGCAATCCTTGACTGATGCATATGGGCAATTCATCATGAATTACCACATGCATAAACTTCAAAATTCCTTGGCCGAATTAATGAATATGCTGGTTACCGCTGAGCTTTCTATGAAAGGTTCTAAAGGCTCAGTTCTTGCTATGGAACGGACTTCTTCCAAAAGAAAGTCTTATGGAAAGAAAAAGAAGTCTGTGAAAAAGCAAAAGGTGGAAGGATCAAAGAAGAAGAAGGCAGAGCCGAAGAAGAAAGGCCGATGTCAAAGGAAAGTGTTTCCATTGCAACAGCGACGGCCATTGGAAGCGGAACTGCCCTACTTACCTGGCCACCCTGAAGAACAAGAAGGAAGGTCCTTCTGGAGGTATGCTCGTTATTGAGTCTAACCTTACGGTTTCTTCTGCATCCAGTTGGGTGCTTGACTCTGGTTCTAGTGCTCATCTGTGCACTTCCATGCAGGGTCTTGAGGATAGCAGGAGGCTGAGGGATGGAGACATGATCCTACGCATCGGTAATGGAGCAAGAGTTGCTGCAGTAGCCGTGGGAACATACCCTCTTCGATTACCATCTGGTTTAGACTTAGTTTTGAAAGACTGTTATTATGTGCCTGCAGCTAGCAGGAATTTGATTTCTGTTTCATGCTTAGCACTAAGAAGGCTATGTGATTACCTTCTTTAAGGACCATTGTAACATTCTTTATGAAAGAAATAAAATTGCAAATGGTTTCCTTATTAATGGTCTTTATCAGCTACATATTGATGTACCTATTCTAACTATCGAGCAAAACGTGAATGCCAAACGACCTAGGGATAGTCCAAACGATAGATATCTATGGCACCTGAGATTAGGTCATATAGCAGAAGATAGGATCAACAAATTGGAGAAAAATGGGCTATTGAGTCCATTGACTTTCGAGTCATATCCAACTTGTGAATCTTGTCTTCAAGGCAAAATGACTAAACTCCCTTTTGTTGGACATGGGGAGAGGGCCACAGATCTCCTTGCCCTAGTACATACTGATGTGTGCGGCCCATTTGATGTGCCGGCTAGAGGCAATTTTGTCTACTTCATTATCCTTTACCGATGATCTGTCTAGGTATGGGTATGTGTATCTTATGAGACACAAGTCTGAAGCTTTTGAAAAGTTCAAAGAATTCAGACATGAAGTAGAAAAATAAACTGAAAAACCCATTAAGGTTCTTCGATCAGATCGAGGAGGTGAATACCTTAGCCGGAAATTCCTAGACTATCTCAAGAAAAATGGCATAGTCTCTCAATGGACTCCACCAGGAACACCTCAACTCAACGGGGTTTCAGAATGGAGAAATCGGACTCTATTAGATATGGTTCGATCCATGATGAGCTTCACAGACCTCCCTGATTTTCTTTGGGGACATTCATTGTTAACTTCAATTTATCTACTGAATAGGGTTCCCTCTAAAACCGTTCCTACCACACCGTATGAGATATGGCACGGTAAGAAACCAAGTCTGAGTCATCTCAGAATTTGGGGTTGTCCGGCTCATGTCAAAAGACAACAAGCGGACAAGTTAGAGTTTAGGTCCTTCAGAGCTCGATTCATAGGATATCCTAAAGAGTCATTAGGATACTATTTCTACATTCCAGAAGACCACAATGTGATTGTGAGTCGACATGCCATCTTTCTTGAAAAATAGTTTATTCAAGATAGCGGCATTGGAAAGCAGATTAAGCTTGATGAGAAAGTCTCACAAGTACAACGAGCTAAGGACCAATTGGAACCAAATCAGGTTGAGCCAATAAGAACACTACCTCCTCCACCTCGTAGATCGGAAAGAGTTTTCCATCCCCCTGAAAGATACTTAGGTATTATTTCAGAGGAAGTAGAGAAAATGTTCCTCATAGGTAATGGTGCTCATGGTGATGATCCCAAAACCTACAACGAGGCGATATCAGATATCGACTCCGAGAAATGGCTAGAGGCAATGCAGTCAGAAATTGACTCGATGCACTCAAACCAAGTCTGGACCTTGGTAGATCCACCAGAAGGTATAGTACCTATTGGGTGTAAATGGATCTTCAAGAGAAAGATTGGTGCAGATGGGAATGTGGAGACATTCAAGGCTAGACTAGTGGCAAAAGGTTATAGTCAATGCGAAGGCATTGACTATCAGGATACCTTTTCCCCAGTGGCTATGCTAAAATCCATCCGCACATTGCTTGCCGTTGCAGCCTATTTCGATTATGAAATATGGCAAATGGACGTGAAAATGGCATTCTTAAATGGATATCTTGAGGAAGATATCTATATGGAACAGCCGCTAGGTTTCACATCCAGTGATACTGATCACAAGGTTTGCAAGCTGCAAAGGTCCATATATGGACTTAAGCAAGCATCTCGGAGCTGGAACACTCATTTCAATGATGTGATCAAAAATTTGGTTTCATCAAAAATGAAGAGGAACCATGTGTCTTTCAAAAAGGTCAGTGGGAGCGCTGTTGTCTTCCTCGTATTGTACGTGGATGACATCCTCCTTATTGGGAATGATATTCCCATGTTGACATCAGTCAAATTATGGTTGTCCAAGGAATTCTCCATGAAAGACCTAGGTGAAGCATCCTTTATTCTAGGAATTAAGGTCTATAGGGATAGACCGAATAGGATGCTAGGACTTTCACAGAAGATGTACATAGAGGAAAGTACTAAAGAGGTTTAGTATGGAAAACTCTAAGAGGGGATTAATACCCTTCAGACATGGTATTCATCTTTCCAAGAAGATGTGCCCTAGCACACCTGAGGAAATAGAACGCATGAGCAAGATCCCTTATGCTTCTGCAATAGGGAGCCTCATGTATGCCATGCTATGTACACGACCTGATATAGCCCATGCTGTGAGTGTCACAAGCAGATATCAGTCAAATCCAGGTGAAGAACACTGGACTTCTGTGAAATGTATCCTTAAGTACTTGAGAAGAACTAAGGATATGATGTTGGTCTTTGGTAACGGAGAACTCCAAGTCCAGGGATACACAGACTCGGATTTCATGTCCGATATAGATGATCGAAAGTCGACATCTGGGAGTCTGTTTGTGTGCAATGGTGGTGCTGTCAGCTGGAAGAGTTTCCAAGCAAACCATGATAGCAGATTCCACCATGGAAGCAGAATATATCGCTGCATCAGAGGCTGCGAAGGAAGCATTCTGGTACAAGAAGTTTGCTGCAGAAATTGGAGTAATGCCATCAGATGCCATTCCTCTATACTGCGACAACAATGGCGCCATAGCCCTTGCTAAGGAGCCGAGGTCTCACCAGAAATCCAAGCACATTGAGCGGCGATACCACCTCATCCGCGATTACCTCGAGAAGGGTTACGTCGAGGTCAAGAGAGTCAACTCCGCAGATAATGTGGCAGACCCACTTACAAAGCCGTTGGGCCAGCAGAAGATCGAAGCCCACCTTGAGAAGATGGGACTTAGACTTGTAGCCAATTGGCTTTAGGACAAGTGGGAGATTGTTAGATATATGTGCCCTAGAAGCCAGAATTGGCTGACACTTGTAATACACTTCTAGGGGCAAAATTATAATTTTGACTATAATCAATAAAATGGGTTATTTTCTATCACATATGTGTATTTAGTGTCTGTGATACATCCTTTGAGTTAATGGTAATGATAATTCATATTTTCAAGAGTTGAAAATTTAAGACATGAATAATCATTATTAACTCATAAAATGCTCCCGACCATAGGATCATCACGAGGATGGTGATTGATCCGGAAGGTTGGTGTACAATCGCTTCTCTTTAGTAGATGAGTCTTGAGTCTACGGTGTGGAGACACCGGAGCGAGAGTACAGGTACTCGTTAGAGAACGAGGGCACTGAGCGTGACCACCTCGAGTAGTCATTAGGAAGTCTACCTTCTCGTCAATGACTGACTCGATGCTGCAGTAGTGTGTCTGGTTCTTTGACCTGAGGTGCATCGGCAGTTCACCTTGAGGGTGTTATAGTTTGACTACACCATTACTCGGTCTCCTAGCCATATGGAACCCTGAGGTGTATGTTGGCTATAGCATGTTCATTGTAGGAACTGGATTGCATCAAGATGGAATCTATCTACCTCGGTGGTAGAGGAGCAGCCCTATGATGATCATGAGAATCAAGTCCAGAAGCCCATGGCCATGGCAGAGTGAAATAATAGAAAGAGTTTCTATTTAGATTTTCACATCGGACTTGAATCGAATGATTACATCATATGACAGAAACTAGGGTTTGACGAGTTCACCTTAACCCTAATCTGATCGGGGCTCAAGATAGAAGAACTTAATCACACAGGTAGCTGCACCAAGAGGTTCGCATTCAGCTCTGATGGGTTGCCACCATATACTGCTAGGTGTCACTGGTGGATTTTGGGAGCAATTAGAATGATTTAGATGATCGATCATTCTAGCTGTTCGAATCAGAAGAGTTCTGATCCATCGAAAGGAGTTTCGATGATGTCGATGATAGAGATCATGACATATCCCATTACCATACAGAACTGAACCTAACTGGGTCACACAAATAAAGGGTTTGAATCTGGTGATCATCAATTGAACTGATCCAGTTCAATTGATCTGAATGAGATTCAATTAGGTTCAAGGAAAATCGTGCTAGCACTCGATTGAACCTAACGTTCTTCTTTTACTATCATAAATAAGTTGTCCTGACTGAGCCAAAGGAGTTTGTGCTCAATCAGAGGCCTTCATATGGTCTGACTGGAGGTTGTCCAAGTCAGAAAAGGTTGTCTTATTTTGTAAGACATTACCTGCCATTTTTGGTCACCTGCCATTTCTTGTTCTTTGACTTTGGTCAAAAGTCTACCTTTGACTGGTCAAATGTTGACCATTGACACTTTGACTTTTGACCACATGTCATGCACCTATTGGAGAGCTGGTGGGGGCCTTGTCCCCCTGCCAGAACCTGGCAAGGAGGAGGGCGCACGCCACCCTTGGCGTGTGCCCAAGTTGGAGGCGCCTAGGAGTCCCTTGTTGGACAGGGACTCCATCTCCTTTTTGGATTCCAATTAGAGTTCTCCTAAGAACCAACTTTGACTGGTCTTAGGCACCCTCTAAGGAGGAATCCAGGGGACTCTATTCCCACCAATCAGATTTAGATCTGATTTCACAAAGGGTTGTGATTGGTTGGGAAGAAGAGGAGTTGGATCACAGCTTAGTCTATAAATAAGACCCTGCGCCCAACTCAAAGGGATTGAAAATCAAATTCTCCATGCCCCAAGGCTGCCTCTCCCCTCCTCCTCCATGCCAAAGCCATCTTCTCCCTCTCCTCTCCACGTCCAAAAGGAGTTTTGGATTCTTGGTTGGTGCGATTCAGATCAGAGAAAGGCGATCAGAAAGCTAGAAGGCTGCGCTGCTGCAAAGGACGACTGCTGATCTTCAAAAGGAGTTTTGAAGATCCTCCAGATCAGATCCAGATCTGAATTTTTGGAGATGTGATAGAGAAGAAGAGGATCTCCAGATCCAGCCAAGTGGATACCGGTAGAGGCCAGGCACTTGCGTGGCTAGATCCAGAACCTTCCGCTGCTTACAGGATCATCAACGAGTAATAGGATTACCCAACATCAAGGTAAATTAAATTTAATTTAATTTATTTAGATTTTATTTTTATTATTAGAATAATAAGAATTAGATCTAAAATATCCCAGATCTGATTAGGATCAAAGAGAAAAATTTTTGAAATATATCTCTTGATCCGATCAGATCTGAACGAACCTGGTCCGAGAAATTTGGATTTCTCTTCAATTAGATCCCTAAAATAAAAAGTGATATGATAACTGGATCATAGCCTCCTATTAAAGTGGATGATAATGGGTCCATCAGTTGGATAATCATTGGAGGCCCAAAGGCCTGGTGCTTATCGGTTGATGGAATTATCATTCATTACATGATCTCTTTGATATATCTTTCTAAATGGTGGTCAGGTGGGCCAACCAAAGTTGGGCCTAATCATTCATTGGTTTGATAGGCTAAGTATGGTCATGTTAATGGTTTACCTAACTGGACCCTTTTCTAAGAAGGCCAAAGCCAATTGATCAGGGGCTGGGGCAAAATTTAATTATTAAAAATTATTTGGAGAAATAATTGGTTATGAACATATCCTTAGATGTACATGGGTTGGCCAACCAAAGTTGGGCTCGTGTGTAGTCTATGTGGATCTAGTACCCACTAAGAAATTAGGATAATTCCTCGAATTGAAGGTAGAGGCTATCAATTTGAATAAAGTGGAAGAAACCTTTTGATTAAAATCCAAATCTTTAGATTTAATGAATCAATTACTAATTAGGTTTTGATTTTTCTTTGTGCAGACATGGTCACTTTCCTATCGCTCCGATTATTGTTGGATAATGATAAGTTGGTGGGATCCATCTTCGGTAGCTGGTAACAAAAGTTGAAGATTGTCCTGGAGCATGAACGGATCCTAAATGTGCTGAAGAATCTTGCACCTAAGGAGCCAGCTGCCAATGCATGTGGAACAGTCAAAGATACTTATCAAAAGTGGCTCAGTGATCGAACCATGGTGCACTGCATTATACTAGCTGTGATGAGCAATGAGTTCAGTCGTAAGTTTGAGATAGCTCAGCCAAATGAAATGCTCCAAGTGTTAGAGGATTCTTTTAGCACACCCGATGATGTTGAGAGGCATAAGACTAGTTGCACCATCTTCAATGCTAGAATGCAGGATGGAGCCTCTGTCACTGATCATGTACTATACATGATTGAGCTGATAGAGTGCTTGAGCAAACTTGGCTTTATCTTTCATGAACAACTTAGAAAAGATGCAATACTAAACTCGCTGCCAAAGTCCTATCTTCCTTTCCTTACTCATTACAGAATGACAAAGCCTGAAGTAAACTACCATGGCTTACTAGGGTTACTTCAGAACTTTGAGAAGGATCACCAGCTCCATAAAGATCCGATGAACTTAGTGGGAGGTTCATCTTCTGGTTCTCAACCCTTTAGAAAAGAAAAGAGGAAAAATTAGAAGAAAATAAAAAAAGGTACAAGTTCAGGCTGGGACATCAATGCAGGGCTAGATCAGGAAGATCAAGCTCGATAAGAGTCAAGCTGAATGCTTCTTTTACAAAAAGTAGGGGCACTAAAAGAGGAACTATCCTCAATACATTGCCTCTCTGGACCCAAACAGGCAGAGAAAGAAGCAAGCAATTATTGGGCAAGGTATTTATGTGATAACTCCTTGTGATTTATCTATTTATGATATTACTGACTGGATATTGGATACTGATAGCCCTTACCATATTTGCAATTCGTTGCAAGGGTTGTAGGTCAGTAGAAGATTTGACCAAGGCGAGAGATTTCTGAACATTGGAGATGGAAGATCAGTTTCAGTTCTAGCTTTAGAAATTTTGAAACTCGTATTTGAATTTCATACCATTATTCTTAGTGATTGTCATTTCTATCCTAATTTCTTTTTAAATATTATTTCTATAGGCCTTTTGGCTATGAACAATTATAAAATTTTAATAAACAAATGAGTTTGTAATGTCATTATGAATGGTGTTGCTACATTTTATGGATAATTGAATAATGGTGTATATATATAATCACAACCTGTTAATATAGTCTATTCTATTGGTAAGCACCCTAAATTAGATAGTGTATCAGATATCTACTTATGGTACTGTAGGCTAGGTTATATAAATAAGAATAGGATAAACAAGTTGATTGAAGAGGAAATCCTTGAAGTCAGTGATTGTGAATCACTTTGAATCTGTGAGTCCTATTTTCTTGATAAAATGACCAAGTCATCGTTTACGAAAAAAAGTGAGAGAGCCAATGAGCTCTTAGGTCTAGTACATACTGATGTATGTAGATCAATGAGCACAAATATCAGAGGTGGATATGTCTACTTCATCACTTTCATAGATGATCTATCCAGATATGGATATGTCTATCTGATGAAACATAAGTCAGATTTTTTTGAAATGTTCAAACAATTTTGAAGTGAAGTAAAAAAATAAACTAGGAAGTGTATTAAAACACTTCAGTCTAATCGAGGAGAAGAATACCTTTCTGGTGAGTTTCTCACATATCTAGGAGAGAATGGGATTTGCTCTCAATGGACTCCTCCTAGAATACTACAACATAATGGGGTGTCTAAAAGGAGGAATCGGACTCTGTTAGACATGGTCTGATCCATGATAGGATTTGCTAGCTTGTCGATATTCTTCTGGGGATATGCACTCAAATCGACTTATTATCTATTAAATAGGGTTCCAAGTAAGTCTATACTTAAAACCCCATATGAGATGTGAACAAGACGTAAGCCAGCACTTTCACACCTTAGGATTTGGGGGTGCCCAGCTTATGTCAAATGGTTAATTATAGATAAACTTGGACCTAGGTCTGACAAGTGTACATTCATACGATACCCAAAAGAGATCAAAGGATATTATTTTTACCATGCTAATGAACAAAATGTGTTCATCTGCCTTAGGGCAACCTTTTTAGAAAAGGAGTTTTTTGGTGAAGGAACTGTTGCCTCTAAGGTTGAACTTGATGAAGTTTAATAGATAGAAAGTCTGACACAGGATGTTGAACCTAAGCTAGATTTGATTAGATTAGATCCGAAGCCTAGTAACGCACACCATTAAGGCGATCCGATAGAGTACCGCGCCATTCGGACAGATACTATGGATTCTTGGTCCAGGATGGTGATTCCATCAAACTCGATGAGAACGATGAGGATCTGATCACTTATATGGATGCGATGCAAAGACCCGACTCTGAGAAATAGCTAGAAGCCATGAGATCCGAAATGAATTTCATGAAGGTCAATGATGTATAGAAATTAGTTGATCCATCTGAAGGAGTTAAACCCATTGGGTGTAAATGGATATTTAAAAGAAAAAGAGGCACAGATGGAAAGGTGAAGACCCATAAAGCCCGTCTGATTGTCAAGGGATATTGTCAATGTTATGGTATTGACTATGATGAGACATTCTTCCTAGTGGCAATGCTCAAATCCATTCAGATAATGCTTACAATAGCTGCCCACCTGGACTATGAGATTTGGTAGATAGATGTAAAGACGATTTTCCTAAATGGAGAGCTAATCGAAGAGGTGTATATGATACAACCTAAGGGTTTCACATCCACAGATGAGTCCAGGGTGTGCAGGCTTTAGAGTTTCATTTATGGATTAAAGCAAGCATCTCAGAGTTGGAACATGCATTTTGATATAGTGATCAAAACATATGGCTTCGTTAAGAATGGAGAAGAACCCTGCATTTATAAATGGACAAATGGTCCAATAGTGGTATTTCTTATTTTGTACGTGGATGACATTCTCTTAATCGAGAATGACATCCCCACACTACAAGGAATAAAAGTCTGGTTGTCATCACAGTTCTCTGTGAAGGACTCGGGTGAAGCATCCTACATCCTAGGGATGAAGATCTATAGGAATAGATCTAAAAGGATGCTTGGTATATCCTAGTATATGTACAAAGAAACTGTGCTGAAGAGGTTCAGCATAGAGAATTCTAAAAAGGGTTATCTTTCGATAGGCAAAGAAATTTCTCTCTCTAAGAAGGATTATCCAACAACTCCTGAAGAGAGAGAGCATATGAGTAGAATTCCATATGCTTCGATAATGGAGTCTATTATATATGCAATGACATGTATGAGATCAGATGTGGCATATTCACTCGGAGTAGTGAGTAGATATCAGTCTGATCCTGAAGAAAATCACTAGAAGGTGGTTAAAACCATCTTTAAGTATTTGAGAAATACTAAGGGCCAATGGTTGGTTTATGGTGAGTTAGATCTGAAGCTTAAGGGGTTTATAGACTCCAGCTTTCAATCTGACCATGATGACAGTAAAAGTATGTCGTATATCTTTACTCTAAATGGAGGAGCCATCTGTTGAAAAAGTTTTAAGCAGCATGCAGTGGCTAATTCTATTTACGAAGCTGAGTACATGGCAGCATCAGATGCAGCAAAAAAAGCTGTGGCTGAGAAAGTTCATCACCAAGCTCGGAGTAGCACCCTCCATTGATGGTCCAGTCCTACTCTACTGCGACAGCACTGGTAACATAGCTCAAGCAAAAGAACTAAAGGCACACCAGCGAACAAAGTGCATTTTGCACCGCTTCCATTTGGTTCATGAGATCATGGATCGTGGTGATGTTGACCTTCAAAAGATCGATGAAAAGGAGAACCTAGATGACCCCTTCACTAAAGCCCTAGCAATCAAGGAGTTCAACAACTATAAGTCAAAGATGGATATTAGATACTATGTCGAGTGACTTTAGGACAAGTGGGAGTTATTGAAAATTATGTTCCAAAGCCAATCGTCAGCCTGTTGATGGTTGAGATATTATAATTAATTTATTAATTAATAAAAAATATTTTGGCATCTTTTTCATCATAAATTTACATCTTCTAATGAACTCCATTATCGTGATAAAGTTCTTAGGACTATTTAGTTTCGATAAAGAGAGGATTTATTGATTAGTCCTTAAATTTGTTCAGGACCAAATGATAGGCTGTTAATTAGGATGATAGCGTCTATCAAGCATAGGTCATTATATGCCATATAGGTTGATTGTCCTCTTAACCAAGGAGTGTGAAGATACTGATATGGCATACAGGTGAGATGTATGGGTACATTATCATTGAATATGACCAACTCCAAAGCATTCTGCTATCGAGAATGTCTTTGATGGGATATAGGTATAAGTGTCCCTTAGACCTAAGATCACCTCAGTGACTTGCAAGCAACTTGCTATACTTTGGTACTGGACTAACTAAATTTTTATTTTAGCAATGGAAGGCTTCTAGGCACAGTCAAGTACTTACAAAGTTGGAGTGTGATCAAGATGGAATTGACTACTCCAAGAGTTGGAGAAGAATGTATCAATGTATTTCAATATAGCAAAGCCTTGACTAGGGTAATCCATCAGATGGATTTGATATTTTGAAATATAATATGGACAACCTGATCAGAGTTGATAGTTGAACTTTGAGATATCCTACAAGCATTATGATGAAGGGGATGAATTATATGGAAACTATATTCACATGGATTATAAGGATGGTGTTCTACATCTTTCGACCTATCCGACCGTCGGATATCTTTGCTAGATGGTTACTTTAATTGGTATAAAAATTTATTTCTATACTACTGACTTAGATTTGGATCTATGAGATCACATACATTAGAGTTCACATTCCGATCGGATGGTTGATCAGCAATTTAGAATTATTTTAGGGTTAAACAATCAATACGATTAGTGTTTAACCTAGTGCAAGTGTTGCAGAAGGATCGATTAGCAATTCAATTTTTAATTGACTTAATTTGATTAAGCCAGAAGGCTAAAATTAAGTCTAATTAAATATAATTTAATTAAATTTAGTTTGGGCTTGATTGGATCAAGTCCAATTGGCATATTGGATAAGTCAAGTGCAAGAAAGAACTAGTCCTAGTCTAAGTAGGACTCAGATCAATCCAATTTTCTAATTTGATTAAAAAATTAAATTTAAATTAAATTAAATTTAATATAATTTAATTAAGTCTTTAAATGGGTTAGGGTCTTATTTAATTGGGTTGGTTTACTCTTGTTTTTATTTGGTTAAAAGGACTTGTTTGACCAAGTCAAAATAGGAGTCCTAGTGTGACTAGGACTCCCCATTCCTTGTGCTACCTAATCCTCATGCCCCTTTTCTCTTTGTATTTTTATGTGAATAATCTCCACTCCCAAGGTTTCTCATGCCTCCCTTCTCTCTTCCTTTTTCTATATGGAAGTTTATTGGAAGACCAAGTCAAATGGGGAATTAGTTTTGCTTAAGGGTTCTATGAGATAGAATCCTTGTCAACCAAAACTCTTCCCATAAGTGTGCCAACCCATCCTTTCTTATTTTCTTTGATTTTTGTGGTAAAATAGGATATTTTTTTGTGCACCCCCCTTGCTGGTCCATGGCAGAAAAAAAGGTGGGGGTGCCCAAGAGTTGGGCACCCCAACAACTTTCCTTATTTGGTCTTTCCTAGTCTAGGTTTTTGACCTAACTTAAACTCTGCATATCTCTTTATTTAAAATAAAAATTTGATTGAAATTTTTGATAATTGTGGACATTTGGGAGGCCTATTTAGTGTAGAATAATTAGAGAAAAATTCATCTGAGTCATGGAGATATTAAAAATACAAATCAGGGTGTCTAGAAAAAGAACAAAGAAGAAGAAGAGGGTCTTCTTCTAGGATTTTTGTTCCAGATCACTTCCTCCCTTTTTGTAAGCTTTTGAGAGATGTCTCAGCATCACAAATCTTTCTCTTTTCTTTTGATATTTTGGAGTGTCTATGTTTTGAAGAAGAAAGCATCGGATCAACCGTCGAAGAGAGATCAATATAGTGCTAGCATACTGTACTGATTCCTGCATCAGGATCTTTGATCGTGTTCGTGGGCTCGTGTAGATGACTCCTAGAGGTTGGATGCATGTGTGGCTTGTAACTTCATCTTCAAGCCTAGATCAGTAAGTTAAAATGTCTAACTTGCTCAGGTAATAGATCTGATCTATTAACTGCATCCTGCATTTGATGTAGTGTAGATCTAGGTTGATTTGATCAACCTTTTCTTTCTTGTTTGATTTTAGTTTCTAATTTAATATCATGCCTTGATCATGTAATAGATCTGAGATCTAGTTATTTATATATTTATATAAATAAATATTTAATTTATTTAAGTCTTTTGCTGCATGATTTTGAAAAAATTTCAAGATCTACCCATGAAATCATAGATCTGGTTCCTTCAACTATAACTATTGAAGTTGAATCTAGTGTGTCCTTGATCTAATTTAATTCAACATTTGGTTAGATTTGATCAATTACTCTAGTTAAGTACATTCTTTAACTAATCTTAAGTCTAACCAAATTAACAGACCTAATTCATCAAACCCTTTAACCCATAGTTTTATGCTTTTATCTTAGGACCTTTAATTCATAATTCTAGACCCTACTAGACAACACTTAATTCTTTTGATTAAGTTTTTGGGCTAATTGGTTAGGATTTGGCATTTCAAAAATAATTTTTAAATTTTTAAAGATTTTTTTTATTTTTTGTTCACTAAATGGGTTGACTCATTTTAGAAATGGGTTGGCTCATTTCATAAACAACGACCTATTGCTAGTTTCATAATAGAAAATAAAGCATAAAAAAATTAAACTATGAGTCACCTTTTAGATCAAATTTAAAGTTATTCATGTTTAAAGTTACAGATGAGATGTATGGATACATCATCATTGAACGTGACCAACTCCAGAGCATTCTGCTATCGAGAATATCTTTGATGGGATATAGGTATACGTATCCCTTAGACTTGAGATCACCTTAATGACTTGCAAGCAACTCACTATGCTTTGGTATCAGACTAACTGAATTTCTAGTTTAGGAATGGAAGGCTTCTGGGCATAGTCAAGTACTTGTGAAGTCCGAGTGTGATCAAGATAGAATTGACCACTCCAAGAGTTGGAGAAGAATGTATCACTATATTTCAATATAGCAAAACCTTGGCCAGGATAATCCATCAGATAAATTTGATATTTTGAAATACAATGTGGACAATCTGATCAGAGTTGATAGTTGAACTCTAGGTGTTATACGAGCATTATGGTCAAGAGGATGAATTATATGAAAACTATATCCGTATGGGTTTTAAGGATGGTGTTCTACACCTTCGACCTATCCGACCATCGGGTATCATTGCTAGATGGTCACTTTGATTGGTATAAAAATTTATTCCTATACTATCGACTTAGGTTTGAATCTACGAGGTCACACACATTAGAGTTCATATTTCGATCGGATGGTTGATCAGCGATTTAGAATCATTTTAGGGTTAAACAATCAATATGGTTGATGTTTGACCTAATGCAAGTGTTGCAGGAGGATCAATTAGTAATTCAATTACTAATTAGCTTAATTTGATTAAGTCAGTAAGCTAAGATTAAGTTTAATTAAATATAATTTGATTAGATTTGGTTTAGGCTTGATTGGATCAAATCCAATTGGTTTATTGTATAAACCAAGTATAAGGAAGCACTAGTCCTAGTCAAACTAGGTCTTGGGTCAACCCAATTTTTTAATTTGATTAAAAAATAAATTAAAATTAAATCTAATTTAATCTAATTTAAATAAGTCCTTAAATAGTTTAAGATCTTATTTAATTGGGTTGTATTACCCTTATTTTTATTTGATTAAAAGACTTTGTTTGACCAGGTCAAAATAGGAGTCCTAGTGTGACTAGAACTCCCTATTCCCTGCACCACCTAATCCTCACGCCCCACCCCTTTCTCTTTGTATTTTTACATGAAATTCTCCATGTCCAAAGGCTTTTCATGCTCCTTTTCTCTCTTCTATTTCTCATATGGAAGTTTGTTGCATGACCAAGTCAAAAGGGGAAGTTGATTTCGCTTAGGATTCTATGAGATAGAATTCCTAGTCAACTAAAAGTCCTCCTTCCCTTCATGCCGCCACCTCCCTTATTTCTCTCTCTCTCTCATGTTTTTTTGGGTTTATTTGCATCCTCCCTTGCTGGTCCGTGGTAGAAAAAAAAAGGTGGGGCACCCAAGAGTTGGGCGCCCCAACAACTTCCCTTATTTGGTCCTTCCTAGTCTAGATTTTTTACCTAACTTGGACTCTACATATCTCTTTATTTAAAAAAAAAAATTACTAAAATTTTTGTGGATTGTATACATTTGAGAGATCTCTTTAGTGTAAAAAAATTAGAGAAAAATTCATCTGGGTCATGGAGATATTAGAAACACAAATCAAAATGTCTAGAAAAAGAACAAAGAAGAAGAAGACGGTCTTCTTCTAAGGTTTTTGTTCTAGATCTCTTTCTCTCTTTTTGTGAGCTTTTGAGAGGTGTCTCAGCACAAATCTTCTTTTTTTCTTTTGGTATCTTGGAGTATCCAAGTTTCAAAGAAAGATGCATCAGATCGACCATCGAAGAGAAATTAGCACAGTGATAGCATACTGTGCTGATTTCCTATATCAGGATCTCAAATCATGTTCGCGGGCTCGTGTGGATAACTATTGGAGGCCAGACACGTGTGCGACTTATGACTTCATCTTCAAGCCTGGATCAGCAAGTTAGAATGTCTAACTTGCTTAGGTAATAGATTTGATCTATTAACTTCTTACCTGCATTTGATGTAGTGTAGATCTAGATTGATTTGATCAAATTTTTTTATTTGATTTTAATTTTTGATTTAAATGTCATTCAATAATCATATAATAATATCTTAGATCTATGATATTTTAGATTAATTTTGATTGATTTTAATCTTCTGCTATCTGATCTTGAAAAGGTTTCAAGATCTATTCCTAAAACTCTAGATCCGGTTCCTTCAACTGGATCACACAAATAAGGGTTTGGGTCTGGATGTCATCAATTGGACTAACCTAGTTTAATTAATTTGGATTAGATCTAATTAGGTTCAAAAAAATTATGCTAGCATACGATTGAGCCTAACATTCTTCTTTTTGTAATCATTTTGCTTCATCTTGGCTGAGCCAAATTTATTTGGGCTTACTGAGGAACATTGTCTTAGTCTAACTGGAGCTTATCTAGATTAGAAAAAATTATCTTAATTTATTAGATGGATTTAAGATAACATCTGCCAATTCTTGTTACCTGCTAATTTCTATTTTTGAACATTGATCAACAGTTGACCCTGGATACTTGAACATAGGGCCATGTGTCATGCGCCTATTGGAGAGCACCTGGGGCTCTTGTCCCCCTACTAAAAGAGGCAAGAGAGAGGGTGCATGCCATCCTAGGTGTGCATCTCATATGGATAAGGGATGGAGTCCCATACAGATGGGACTCCAAGATATTTTGATATGATCGAACACCCAGAAACCAAAGACTTTTGGGTTTATCCAGTGTTGGCGCCACCTATGTAGATTTTTATGGAACTCTCATGTAATTAGATCAGATGACATCATCCCACCAATTAGATTTAGATTTGATTGAATGAAGGCCTCTAATTAGCTGGGATGATGTGGCACTGCATGGCACAACAGGATCTATTTAAAACCTATCTATGCCGTGGGTTAGAGAGCTTCTTCCTTTCACCACACTGCAAGAATACCCTCCTCTATTCCATGCCTCCCTCTGATCCTCTCTCTCTCCTCTCTATGTCCAAAGGAGTTGGGCATGGGTTCAAGTGCAATCCAAGGAAGAAAGGAGCCTAGATTAGGAAGAAGGCAGCACTGTTGAAAGAGATGACCGCTGCATCTTCAAAGAAGTTTTGAAAAACTTCAGGATCATATCCAGATCTAATTTTTGAAGAGGTGATTTAGAAGGAGAAGACCTCTAAATCTTGTCCGAGTGGATTTTGGTAGAGGCCAAGCACGTGCATGGCTCCTTCCAGAACCTCAAGATTAATCAAGATCATCGCAGGATTATCTGATTATCCAAAATAAAGGTATAAAGTTCAATTAGATTTAATTTAATTTTTAATTCTTAATATCAGATCTTTAGGATCAAATTTGAGATGTCTTAGATCTAATTAGGATCATAGAAAAAAAATTTTAAAATATTTCTTCAGATCCAATCAAATCTGAATGATCTTGTGCAAGAAAAATAGATTTTTTCCTTCATTTACAAAGGCCTTAAGTGAGGATAGATAATGTGAAATTAGGAGAGAATTAGGAATTCTTGTTTCATTTGCCTAAACATCTTTATTATTCTAAGTTCTTTTCTATCAAATCACCTTGAACCAAATCTTGAGCTTTATACTCACCTTGAACCTTTAAAAGGATCATATTTATACTTCCTTTGATCAACTTCATGAATGAAGTTCCACCCTTTATGTTTCATATTTTTCTAGAATTTTTTCATCAATTTTTGATTTTTTTCTATGCCATGGGTCAACTTAGAGGGTGACCCTTGGGCATTTTAGTCTTTTTCTCATTAAAACCCATTGGGCCCATTGTTTGTTTGGGTTTTAAAGTTTTTTTCTTGGCCAAATGAGCCAACCCCATCTTCTTCCCTTGTTCTTTTGTTCAACCGTCCAAATACCCACCTCTATCCTCCCCAAATCGGCTAAAATTCCTCCAAAATTTCTCTTGCACTGAGTTCTTCTCTTCAGATCACCCATTTAGGAACCTAATCCCTCTCCATTTTCTCCCATTTTGGGTGGATTCAAGGCTTCTAGCAAACCCTTGCCCCAAAGTCCACCGTTGGCCTTTCTCCTCCAAATCTTTGCTCTCCCTCCAAAAACCTCTTCCACTCTACCTCTCTCAAGTGTCTTGAACCTGTAGCAAGCCTTTCTTGGTTGGAATGCCCCCCAAGATAAAGTTGCTGCAGAGGAGGAAGTTGGTTCGTGGCTTGGAGGAAGATGCTTGTCGAAAAGGAACAGCAGCCGAGCCCTCTCCAACTCCAACCTTAGCTTTCGATCCTACTCCAGCATTCTTACCATCCCCTCTCACACCAAGCAAGGTACCTCTATCTGACTGTAGATTACAATCCAAGAAGAATAAAGATTTCAAGTTTTTTGAAAATGATGGGTTCTCCATTAGGTCAAAAATCAAAAATCAAGGATGAAAGTTTTACTGTCTGTTAAAGGAGAATGCTTATGTTGATTTGGTTAGAAAATTTTATTTGAATCTAAGTTATTCTAATGTAATAGTAAGGTCCTCTATGAAAGGAGTTGACATAGCCCTTGATCCATTTCATTTAGAATAAATCTTGCACCTGCCTTGTGAGGGTTATACTGGTATGGAGCTCATAAACAAAGAAGAGCTCATAAACAAAAATACTTTTAGTGGAAATGAGGCTGTTGCATCATATGGTGATCAAATTATTTATCCCTAGAAGTGGCTGAAGGAAAAACCCTATTTTTCACTGTAGAATTGTCTAGATTTGATCAGATCTGAGATGAATTTTTTTAAAAATTCATAAATAATCCAATCTAATCTAAGAGTTCTTAAACCTGATCGTGGTGATCTGATATTGAAAAATAAAACAAAAGTTAAATCAGATTTAATATCATTCCTTGTTTGGGTAATCTAATTACCCTGTGATGATCCTGATATTTTCTGAGGTTCTGGAAGGAGCACACATGCATCTAGACTCTACTGGTATCCACTTGCAAAGGATTTGGATATCTTCTCCTAAGAAATCTTTCCTTCAAAGATCAAATCTGAATCTGATCTGGAAGTCCAAAAAATTTTTGAAGGCAGCGTATCCGTCTCACGAACACCATCGCGTAAATACTGAACTCTTCACAAATTTGATTAGATCTTCTTCTCAGATTTATGCCTAACTTTTTAGGCATGTAGAAGAGAGGGAGAGAGAGGATAGAGGAGTTGTGGAATATCTGGAATGGTAGCCTTTGGGTATGAAAAATATTTCTTCCTAAAGAGCCTTGGCGCAAGGGTTCTTATACAAAAGCATAGCACCAAGTTAGAGTCCCTCTTTGACCAAATTCCTTATTTTTTTGGCCATTGGGACTCCTAGACCTGATCTCCATGAACATCCCCAGATCCCATCAAATTTTAACACCAAAAATCAATTTAGAAGGTGGTGGCATGAGTAGATAAGGAAGAGTCCACTGCGCTTAGGACTTTTCCCTCAAGAGTTTGATCCAAATCAAAATCTATCATAACTTAGCTTAGACACCTCCAAAAATCAAGAAATTTCATACACCCAATATATAATTTATTCTCTATCACCTACCCAAAAATTAGATCAAAATAATTTCTAAAAAACTTTCTGGAAGCATCTGATTAGATTACCCTCAATTCTCTCAAATAGATCAACTTTTGACCCTAGTCCAATTTGACTATGAGTGGATTTAATTTCTAAAATTAATCTAATTTGGACTTGTTCCAGTCAGATAAAAGTAAACCCATTCAAATACAAGAATGAGTTAAATCAAATATGACTTGATTGCAATGAATCAGAAAGATTTTAGAAGGAGAAAGTCAAGCTCAATCGTGTGCTTGCAAGATTACCTTGAACCTGATTGGATCTAATCCAAATCAATCAAATTGGGTTAGCTCAATTGGTGACATCTAGATCCAAACTCTTATTTGTATGATCCAGTTAGGTTCAATTCTATATGGTAACGAGATATGTCATGATCTCCATCATCGACATCATCGAAGTCGTGATCTCCATCATCGACATCATCGAAACACCATTCGATGGACTAGAACTTTTCTGATTCATACAATTAGAATGATTGATCATCAAAATCATTCTAATTGCTCCCAAAATCCACCAGTGACACCTAGCAGTATATGGTGGCAACCCATCAAAACTAAAAGTGAACCTCTCGGTGTAGTTACCTATGAGATTGGGTTCTTCTATCTTGAGTCTCAACCGGATTAGGATTAAGGTGAACTCGTCAAACCCAATGTCTGTCATATGAATTAATTATTCAATTCGAGTTCAATAAAAAATCCTAATAGAAACTCTTTCTATCATCTTCATTCTGCCATGGCCATAGGGTTAAGGACTCAATCCCATGATTATCATAGGGCTACTCCTCATCTACCGAGGTAGATAGATCCCCTTGTTGGTGCAATCCAATTGCTACAATGAATATGCTATAGCCAACATACACCTCAGGATTCCGAATGGCTAGAAGATCAAGTTATAGTATAGTCAAACTATAACACCCATAAGGTGAACTGCTGATGCACCTAGGGTCAAAGAACCATACACACCACTACAGCATCGAGTCAGTCATCGACGAGAAGATAGACTTTCTTATGACTACTCGAGGTGGCCATGCTCAATGCCCTCATTCTCTAAAAAGTATATATACTCTCATTTTGGTGTCTCCACACCATAGACTCAAGACACATCTATCCTAAGAAAGTGATTGTACACCAATCTTTCAGATCAATCACCATCCTCATGATGATCCTACGGTCAGAAGCAGTTTATGAGTTAATTATGAAAATTCAATGTCTTAAATTTTCAACTCTTGAAAATATGAATTATCATTACCATTAACTTAAAGGATGTATCATAGATACTTTTAAATACACACTATGATAGAAAAATAATCTATTTATTAATTTATAGTCTAAATTATAAAATTATTCTTAGAAATATATTACAAGTGACAGCCAATGTGGCTTCTAGGACACACATCTAACAAATTCCCACTTGACCTAAGATCAGTTGGCCACAAATCTAAGTCTCATCTTTTCAAGGTGGGCTTCGATCTTTCGCTATCTCAATGGCTTTATTAGTAGGTCAGTCGCATTATCTGCTGACTCTCTTGACCTCAACGTATCCCTTCTTGAGGTAATCGCGGATGAGGTGGTATCACCACTCGATGTGCTTGGATTTTTGGTGAGACCTCAGCTCCTTAGCTAGGGCTATGGTGCCATTATTATCGTAGTATAGAGAAACGACATCTAATGGCATCACTCCAAGCTCTACAGTGAACTTCTTATATTAGAATGCCTCCTTTGTAGCTTTTAATGCAGTGATGTACTCTACTTCCATGGTGGAATCTGCTATCACCGTCTACTTAAAACTTTTTCAACAGATAGCACCACCATTATAAATAAATAGACTTCCAGATGTCGACTATCGATCATCTATATCGGACATAAAATTTAAGTTTATATACCCCTGGACCTGGAGTTCTTCATTATCAAAGATTAGAAATATATCCTTAGTCCTTCTCAAGTACTTAAGGATACATTTCATAGAAGTTCAGTGCTCTTCGTCTGGATTTAACTGATACTTGCTCATGACACTCACAGCATGGGCAATATCAGATCATGTACATAGCATGGCATACATAAGGCTTCCTATTATCGAAGCATAAGGGATCTTGCTCATGCGTTCCATCTCCTTAGGTGTGTTGGGATACATCTTCTTGGAGAGATGAATGCCATGTCTGAAGGATACTAAACCCCTCTTCGAGTTTTCCATACTAAACCTCTTCAGCATCTTCTTTATGTACATCTTTTGTGAGAGACCCAGCATCCTATTTGGTCTATCTCTATAGACCTTAATTCCTAGAATAAGGGATGCCTCTCCTAGGTCTTTCATGGAGAATTCTTTAGATAACCATATTTTGACCATAGTCAATATGGGAATACTATTTTCAATTAGGAGGATGTCATCCACGTGCAGTACGAGAAAGACAATAGTGCTCCCACTAATTTTTTTGAAAATATAGGGCTCCTCCTCATTCTTGATGAATCCAAACAACTTGATCACAT
The DNA here is from genome assembly GCA_006176705.1 of Cocos nucifera. Taxonomy (NCBI): domain Eukaryota; kingdom Viridiplantae; phylum Streptophyta; class Magnoliopsida; order Arecales; family Arecaceae; genus Cocos; species Cocos nucifera. The sequence continues at coordinate 75,049 of QRFJ01002690.1, forward strand.
CATTGAAATGAGCATTCCAGCTCTGAGATACTTGCTTTAGTCCATATATGGATCTTTGCAGCTTGCCGACCTTGTGATCAGTATCATTGGATATGAAACCCAACGGCTGTTTCATATAGATATCTTCCTCAAGATATCCATTTAAGAATGTCGTTTTCATGTCATCTGCCAAATTTCATAATCAAAATAGGCTGCAATAGCAAGTAATGTGCGGATGGATTTGAGCATGACAACTGATAAAAAAGTATCCTGATAGTCAATGCCTTCGTGCTGACTATGCCCTTTCACTACGAGCCTTGTTTTGAATGTCTCTACATTTCCATCGGCAACTATCTTTCTCTTGAAGATCCATTTACATCTAATAGGTACTATACCTTTAGGTGGATCTACCAAGGTCCAGACTTGGTTTGAGCGCATTGAGTCAATCTCTGACTTCATTGCCTCTAACCATTTTTTGGAGTCAATATCTGATATCGTCTCATCATAGGTTTTGGGATCATCACCATGAACTTCTTTTTCTATAAGGAACATTTTCTCTATGTCCTTTAAAATAGTACCTAAGTACCTTTCAGGAGGATGAAAAATTCTTTCTGATCTACGATGTGGACCGACGAAGTAGTAATTGGACAGGCTCAATCTGATTTGGTTCCATAGGTTCCTTGTCTCATGGCTCTTGAAAGACTTTCTCCTCGAGCCTAATCTATCTTCCGATGCCACCATCTTGAATAACTATTTTTCAAGAAAGATGGTGTGTCGACTCATAATCACATTGTGATCTTTCGAAAGATAGAAATAATATCCTAATGACTCTTTATGATATCCTATGAACCAAACTCTAAAAGATCTAGATTCTAACTTATCTTCCTGTTATCTCTTGACATGGGCCGAACAATTCCAAATTCTGAGATGATTCAGACTTGATTTTTTACCATGTCATATCTCATACGGTGTCGTAGGAATGATTTTAGATGAAATCCTATTTAGTAGATATATAGAGGTTAACGGACTATGTCCCCAAAGAAACTTAGAGAGGTCTATGAAGTTTATCATGGATCGAACCATATCTAATAAGGTCAGATTTCTCCATTCTAAAATCCCATTGAATTAAGGCATTCCAGGTGGAGTCCATTGAGAGACTATAATATTATCCTTAAGATAGTCTAGGAATTACCGACTAAGGTATTTGCCTCCTCGATCTGATCGAAGAATCTTAATAGATTTTTCTATTTATTTTTCTACTTTGAGTCTGAATTCCATGAACTTTTCAAAAGCTTCAGACTTATGTTACATCAAATACACATACCCATACTGAGATAAATCATCGATAAAGTTGACAAAGTAGATATAGTTACTCCTGACTAGCACATCAAATGGGTCGCATACATCAATATATACTAGGGCAAGCAGGTCTGTGGCCCTTTCCTCATGTCCCACAAAAGGGAGCTTGGTCATTTTGCCATTAAGGCATGATTCACAAATTGGATATGACTCAAAAATCAATGGACTCAATAGCCGAAATTTCTCCAATTTGTTAACCCTATCTTTAGCTATATGACCTAGCCTAAGGTGCCAAAGATACCTCATTCCTAGGTTGCTTTGATCCTATGGCATTCATATTTTGCTCGATATTAAAAATAGAATCATCAATATGTAACTGATAGAGATCATTTATAAGAAAACCACTTGTAATTCTTTTTTTTTCATAAAGAATATTATAATGATCCTTAAGAAAACTAATTACATAGCCTTCCTATGCTAAACATGAAATAGAAATTAAATTTCTGCTTGCTGTAGGCACATAAAAATAGTCCCTAAGTACTAAGTCTAATCCTAACGATAATCGTAGAGCTTAGGTTTTTGTGGCTACAGCAGCAACTCTTGCATCATTTTCGATGCGGAGGATCATCTTACCATCCCTTAGCCTCCTGCTATCCTCAAGATCCTGCATAGAAGTGCACAAGTGAGCACTAGAATCAGAATCAAGCATCCAATTGGATGTAGAAGAAATCATAAGATTAGATTCTATAATGAGCATACCTTCAGAAGGACCTGCCTCCTTTTTGTTCTTCAGGCTGGCCATGTAAAGAGGGTAGTTCCACTTCCAATAGCCATTAGTGTTGTAATGAAAATATTTTTCTTTGTCAGCGGTCTTCTTCTTTGGCTTTGCCTTCTTCTTCTACCCACCATCCATCTTCTACTTCTTTACAGACTTCTTCTTGTTTTCAAAAGACTTTCTCTTGGAAGAAGTCCACTCCACAGCAAGTACTGAGCTTTTAGAACCTTTTATAGAAAGCTCAACAGTAACCAATATATTCATGAGCTCAGTCAAGATATTCTAAAGTTTATGCATATGGTAGTTCATGATGAACTGCCCCTCGCATCAGTTAAGGACTGTAGAATTATGTTAGTCTGCAGATCCTAATCTAACTTGACACCGAGCTTTCAAGCTCTTCTAAGTTCTTGATTATCATTAGATAATGATCTTGAACCGACTATCCATCATGCATTTGAGCTATAAATAGTCTTTTAATGACTTGATATTTGGCAGCGCGACTCTGTTCATCAAACAACTCTTGCAGGTGAGCTAATATTTGGTGTCTTCATATTGGCACTAGAGCTCATTAGACATTGAGCCCAACATGTAATACGTGACTTTGTTATCTTTATCCATCCACTTCTCGAGAGACGCTCTCTGATCAGCAGATGGATGGACTGATAAGGTGGGAGGATTCTATTCCAACACATGAGTCAACTTCTCAGAATCCAAAATAATTTTAAAGTTTCAGAGCCAATCCTTGTAGTTGGATTCGGTCAGTCTATGAGTGTCCAGGATATAGGCTAGTGGGTTGGATGCAGATATTTTTCTGTAGAGAGTCAAAGTTTTTAGTTAGATGTTATAATTAGACTTAACCAATTTATTTAAAAATTTTATTTTTAAATAAATTAGGTTTTCACTATTTACTTAAATCCCTACACTTCCTTGGTAGAGATGTGAAAATCTTCATGATTATTAATTTTTAGTGGATGGTGCGATCCCACCAACTGACTCACCACCTTACCTACCAGTTATTAGTGATGGGTGAATCGATGAGTGGACAACTCTTGTTCAATGATTCTCTAATCATGGTGCATCCTAACTTGATCTCTAATTCATTAATCTCACCATGTCTGAAATATTGATCCACTCCTTAATTAAGTCAGAACCATCATTTGCATAGATTGGATTCCTGATTGGATCCCTCACCATATCCAAAATATTGAGCCCAATCCAACCTCCAACCCATAGCATCCAATGCCTAATAGACATGGTTGCATCTTTTCGGTGCAACTGAACCACTATTCCTATCGAAAATAATCAACCGCGGAAAGGGCCCGCACATCTACAATGGTGGAAGACCTTAGACTTAATATTTTTTTAGAAAGATTTAATTTAGGTCTCTTTAAATTTTACTTGACTTAGTTATAGTAATTATGACTAACCTAGTGGCATGGGTTGGCTCGAATTGTTAGCCACCTCAAATCAAAACTAGATCGACACAAATGGATAGATAAGTGAGACCGATGGAAGGGATATGCCATTAACTCGATAAGAATGCATTCAGATCGAGTAGCTTCTAATTAAAAATCAGTCGATCGTATCTGCTAGAGTTACCTTAGACACCAAATTATCAAATCAGAACTAATTAGGTTAGCCTACAATCCAGGCTCGAACCATAGAGCCAAATTAGGTCTTGACTTGATCGAGTCACATCTCAATGTGATTTGATCTTAACCCAGATTTAATCCTATTAGGCTGGTTAAATCTAATCTTTCTTTAATCCCACCTAATCAACTCTTGAGTCAGTTTGATCAACTACTAGACCTAATTAAGCTATCCAAGCCCGAACCCAATTTTATGAATATATCTTAGATCTAAAAATTTATAATTTTTAGATTTAATTAATTTTAAAATCTTAATTCTTAATTAAGTTTTAGATTCATGAGCAAAATATATAATAAAAATTTTAGAATTTTAGGATCTAGAATTTTATAGAAAAATAAGTTCTAATTTTTGATTAAGGACGAACGTGCAGCACCCCTATATGCCATAAGAACATCTTATCAAATGAAAGGAGAGGACCTTTAAATCCTACTTTGTTCTTATGATCGGACGGCCATAGAAAATTTCTTAATCAAAAATATAATTTTTTACTACAAAACTAGTTAGATCATACATCATATATAAAAAGATCTAACTAATATATATCTTGCATACATCACATGTATCATCAATATGCATACTTTCAGATCTAAAATATCACATATTAAATCTAAAAAATAAAATTTTAAATTTAATCATATTAAATATAAAACTAATCTGGACATCTTATAGAACTATTCTATTACTAGTCGAAGCATGCATCTTTCATATCTTATATGAATAAATCAAAAATAAAAAAATTATTTTCTATTTTTAGATTTGATTATAATAATTATAACATCAAAAAAATAAAAATTAAATAGGTATAAAATTATATTTAATTAAAATAAATATATGATCATACTAGACTACACATAGAACTATTCTATACCAAGTCTAGTCATGCATCTTATACATATTAGATCTAAAATATTTAATTTTTTAATCTTCTAATTTTAGAACTAATCATATCTGATGTGACATCTAAAATTTTTTAATATTAGATCATAAATAAAAATAAAATTAGATCTAAGGTAGATTTGAAGAACTGCTAACCTGGCTCTGATACCAACTGAAAAAAAAATCTTATTTTCTACCGCAGAATTGTGATTAGATCTAAGATAGATTTTTTTAAAATTATTTAAATAATCTAATTTGATCTAAGATTTCTCAAATTTGATCATGATAATTTAATATTAAAAATTAAAATAAAAATTAAATTAGATTTAATATCTTATCTTGTTTGGGTAATCTGATTATCCTGTGATGATCCTGATATTTTCTGAGGTTTTGAAAGGAGCCACGCATGTGCCTGACCTCTACCAGTATTCACTCAAGAAGAATTTGGACATCTTCTCCTCATAAATTTTTTCTCCAAAGATTACATCTGAATCTGATTTGGAAGTTCTTCAAAAAAATTTTGAAGGCAGCACGTCCGTCTCACGAACACCATCGTGTAGATGCTGAACTCTTCACAAATTTGATTGGATCTTCTTCTTAGATTTATACCTAATTTTTTAGGCATGTAGAAGAGAGAGAGAGATAGGATAGAGGTGATGTGGGATATTTGTAATGATAGCCTTTGGATATAAAAAAATATTTCTTCTTAAAGAGCCTTGGCGCAAGGGTTCTTATACAAAAGCATAGTGCCAAGTTAGAGTCCCTCTTTGACCAAAATCCTAATTTTTTTGACCATTGGGACTTTTGAACCTAATCTCCACAAAAATACCCAGATTGCATTAGATTTTGATGCCAAAAATCAATCTAAAAGATGGCAGCATGAGTAGATAAGGAAGAGTCCACTACGCCTAGGATTCTTCCCGCTAGCATTTGATTTGAATCAAACTCTATCATAACTAAGTCTAGCCACCTTCAAAAATTATAAAACTTAGAATAGCCAATGTATAATTCATGATCTATCACATATCTAAAAATTAGATTAGAATTATTTCTATAGAATCTTCTAGAAGCATCTAATCAGGTGACCCTCAATTCTCTCAAATCGATTAACTTTTGACCCTAGTCCAATTTGACTATGAATGGATTTAATTTCTACAATTAATCTGATCTAAGATTATTCCAATCAGATGAAAATAAATCCATTCAAAATATAAAAATGAGTCAAATCAAATTTAATTTAGTTGCGATGAATCAAAAAGATTTCAAAAGGTGAAAGTTAGGCTCAATCGTGTGCTAGCATAATTATCTTGAACCTGATTGGATCTAATCCAAATCAATCGAATTGGGTTAGCTCAATTGATGACTTCTAGACCCAAACTCTTATTTTTGTGATCCAATTAGGTTCAATTCTGTATGATAATGACATATGTCATGATTTTCATCATCGACAGCATCAAAATACCTTTCAATGAACCAGAACTTTTCTGATTCATACAATTAGAATGATTGATCATCAAAATCATTCTAATTGCTCCCAAAATCGACCAGTGATATCTAATAGTATATGGTGGCAATCCATCAGAACTAAAAGTAAACCTCGTAGTGCAGTTGCCTACATGATTGGGTTCTTCTATCTTGAGCTCTGATTGAATTAGGATTAAGGTGAACTCGTCAAACCCAACGTCTGTCATATAAATTAATCATTTGATTTGAGTCCAATATGAAATCCTAATAGAAACTCTTTCTATCATCTTCATTTTGCCATGGCCATGGGCTGAAGGACTCAATCTCATGATTATCGTAGGGCTACTCCTAATCTACCGAGATAGATAAATCTCTTTATTGGTGCAATCCAATTCCTACAATGAACATGCTATAGCCAACATACACTTCAAGATTTCAAATGGCTAAGAGATCGAGTTATGGTGTAGTCAAACTATAATACCCTTAAAGTGAACTATCGATGCACCTCAGATCAAAGAACCATACAAACTACTGCAGCATCGAGTCAGTCATCGATGAGAAGATAGACTTCCTTATGACTACTCGAGGTGGTCACACTCAGTGCCCTTGTTCTCTAACAAGTATCTATACTCTCGCTCTGATGTCTCCATACCGTAGACTCAAGATACATTTATCCTAAGAAAGCGATCATACACCAATCTTTCAGATCGATCACCATTTTTAGGATGATCCTACAATCGGAAGCAGTTTTTGAGTTAATTATGAATATTCATGTCTTAAATTTTTTACTTTTGAAAATATGAATTATCATTACCATTAAATCAAAGGATGTATCACAGACACTTTTAAAGATACACTATGATAGAAAAATAATTAATTTATTAATTTATAGTCAAAATTATAAAATTATCCTGAAAAGTGTATTATAAGTGACAGCTAATCTAGCTTCTAGGGCACACATCTAACAGTGGTAGGCATGATTTTTTATCTGATAGGGATGTATGTATTATGTACCATATGATCACTGAGATCCTCTTGAACCTCCCTATTTTGATGATTGAGGCCATGAGGAAGACACTGAACAGATCCAAGGCTCACTTATCTTATGGTATGACCCTTACCTTAGTCTTTAGGAGGTTCGAAGTCAATTTTGAGGGTGAGGCAGTCACTAGATTATCACACACTAATGATATCAACCACCGCACACTGCACTGTATGGGATTTTCAAAGATTGATGATAGTTGGTCGAAGGATGTTGAGGAGTAGGAGAGAGCAAAGGAAGAGGGACCATCTTCACCTCCACATGATCATAGAGCATCTCCTGATATTTAGTTCATGTCTGATCATGAGGCTGGTCCCTCAAAGTCAGTGAGGAGGGTTGCACTAGTACCACCATCAGGGAGTAGAGATACAATTGCCAAATTTTTAGATGACTAGCTCAGGACGATTGCCGATCGAATGTTTTAGCCGATTGTCGATATTTTATCTCAACGGATGGTAGATCTCTTGTCTTGATAGATGGCCAATTCTACTTAGGAAGCGAGTTCTTATTTTATCCCACCATTTGATCAGACTTTGATCCCTTATATCTCTACTATTTTTTATATGCTTTCTGCTCTGTCTGCATGGATTGAGAAGCTTGAGGGATGTATTTTGAGGCTAACTGGCAGGATCTTGGATCTTTAGAGGCAAGTATTATGATGTGCCCAAAGCAATATTTTGTTTCAGATCAGGTCAAAGGAAAAGAAAAATAAAATCAAGATTTTTTTTATGGTTTGATTCTGAAATCTAGAGGAAAGAAAAACAAGGATAAAGAGATTCCAGCAGCTCCTGTTTGATAAGAAATTCACCACAAACAAGAACAACTAGTTTGATTTGCCACACTCTAAGAAAGAAAGAAGAAAGAGTGATAAGAACCTGATCAAATTTGCCACTAAACTAGGATATGTTGTTTAGATAAGATTTTAGAGGAAATGCAGTCAACCCCTTTTAATTTCTTCAAAAACTGATGGATAGAGCCTCTTAACACCCTTTATAAAGGGTGCATACAGCTAGTAAACCCTAATGGATCACAAAAACATGAATAAATACTAATGGACTGAACTATCAAGCCCTTATTACATAAAAGCCCAAACCAAAAGAAACAGCTTAAACGAAAGCCCTTATTACATAAAAGCCCAAACTAAAAATAATAATAAGAATGCAATCAGGCCCATGCAGGTTGTCCTTCTAGGCAAATGAGTAGGGTGATCAACTTGGGCTCTAACTCCATTTCTTTGCTCTCTAGACATTCCAAATGGGCCGAACCTTCTTTAAGGAGCAATGCGAGGGCTTCTTGAAGCTTTTTGGCCTTTGAATGAGTCATTGGTCCTCCACTAGCATTTACATATTCTTGAGCAGCCACAAAATTACCATGGATCACATCATCTTTCTTCGGTTGAGCAGGAATTTCCCTTAAATCCAACCCCTCGCTGTCCTCCAAATAAGATGATAAATCCTTCACATTGAAGGTGGTGAAACATTATACTCCCCTGGCAGATCTATCTTGTAAGCGTTGTCAGTCACCTTCTCTAATACTTTGAATGGACCATCTGCCCTAGGCATCAGCTTTCACTTTCTTTTGCTTGAGAATCTCTCCTTTCAAAGATAAACCCACACAAGGTCACCCGGAACAAAATGAATTGGCTTCCTTCCTTTATTTCCTGCTTTTTCATAGGCTGCATTCTTCTTCTCTATCTGCTGTTTCCCACTCTCATGCAATGTTCTGATCATTTCAGCCTTCCTTTACCCATCAAGACACACCTCTCTCGCTGGTTGGAAGTGGTGCTATATCAAAGAGTGTAATTGGTTAAAATCCATAGACCACCTCAAAAAGAGGAGTATTTAGTTGCACTATGCACATTCTATTATATGCAACTCAACAAAAGCCAAGCAATCATCCAATTCTTCAAATTTTTATTAACAATAGTTCTAAGCAAGGATGAAGTGTTGGTTTACCACTTCAGTTTGCCATCAGTTTGAGGATGGCAGCTGTGCTGAAGAGCAGTCTCGTACAAGCTTTCCATAAAGCTTCCAAAAGTAACTTAAGAATTTAGCATCTCGATCAAATATAATGCTTCTTGGTATCCATGTAATCTTACAATTTCTCGAAAGAACAAATCTGCTACATGAGAAGCATCATCGATTTTGTTGCATGGTACAAAGTGTGACATCTTTGAGAACCTGTCCACAACCACCATAACAGAATCCTTTCCCTTTTGAGTCCTAGGCAATCTAAGCACAAAATCCATACTTACATCAACCCATGGCTGATTCGAAACTGGTAATGGCATATACAACCCGTGGGCAGCCTCCTTGCTCTTTGCCTTCTTGTAGGTCACACACCTTTCTATTATTCGATGCACATCCTTAATCATTCCCGGCCAATAGAAGTGTTCTTTAACCATCTCCAAAGTCTTCTTCTTGCCAAAATGGCCAGCTAAGCCTCTGCCATGAGCTTCCCTCACTAAAAGTTCTTTAATAGATCCAGTTGAAATATATAGTCTGCCTATCTTGAACAGGTATCCCTCATGTCTATAGAAATCGTTAACAACCCTCTGCTCACAAGCCATATATATAGAAGCAAAGTTTGGATCATCTACATACTGACCTTTAATCAATTCAAAATCCATCAACTTCGCATTCAATAACGAAATCAGAGCATACCTTGGTGATAATGCATCAGCCATTACATTTATATTTTTCTTCTTGTACTTAATGACATAAGGAAAAGCCTCTAAAAACTCCACCCATTTAGCATGTCTTCAGTTCAGCTTGTTCTGTCCCTTCAAATGCTTTAAAGATTCATGATCTGTATGAATGATAAACTCCTTAGATAATAAATAGTGCTGCCAAGTCTCTAGAGCTCTAATCAATGCATAGAACTCTTTATCATAAATAGAGTAATTCAGACTTGCTCCACTCAGCTTTTCACTAAAAAAGGCAATAGGATGCTTATCTTGCATAAGAACAGTCCCAATTCCTACTCCTAAAGTATCACATTCTATCTCAAAGATTTTGGAAAAATTAGAAAGAGCTGAAATAGGAGCTGAACACAATTTCTCCTTAATCAGCTCAAAACTCTTTTAGGCAACCTCATTCCATCTAAATTTTGGAAAAATTAGAAAGAGCTAAAATAGGAGCTAAACACAATTTCTTCTTAATCAGCTCAAAACTCTTTTGTGCAGTCTCATTCCATCTAAACTCACCACCCTTCTTGATACACTCGATTAAAGGAGCAAGAATAGTACTGTTTTTCTTTACAAATCTTTTATAAAAGAATGCTAACCCATGAAAACTCCTTACTTCAAAAACAGTAGTAGGAACAGGCCATTCCTTGATTGCCCTTACCTTTTCCTCATCAACCACAACCCCATGTTGTGAAACCATGTAACCGATAAAGATGACCCGATCTTGGTAGAATTGACACTTTTTGAGGTTGCCAAACAATCTCTCTTGTCGTAGTACTTTGAAGACCTTCCTAAGATGCTCCACATGCTCGTCAAGACTCCTATTGTAAATTAGAATGTCAGCAAAGTAAACCATAACAAATCTACCAATAAACTTGCATAAGACATGATTTACCAATCTCATGAAGGTGCTCGGTGCATTTGACAGGCCAAATGGCATAACCATCCACTCGTACAATCTATGCTTTGTTTTGAAAGCTGTCTTCCATTGATCCCCCTCCTTCATTCGATTGTGATGGTACCCACTCTTTAGATCTACCTTCGAAAATACTTTAGAGCCATGCAATTTATCAAGCATATCATCCAACCTTGGGATAGGATAGCGATACTTTATTGTTATTTTATTTATAGGCCGACTATCTACACACATCCTCATAGTCCCATCTTTCTTTGGCACTAATAATGCTGGTACTAAACAAGGGATCATTGACTCCCTCACATATCCCTTTTCTAACAACTCATTTATTTGTCGTTGCAACTCCTTGCCCTCTTCTGGATTAGACCTATAGTCTGGTCTGTTTGGTAAGATAGCTCCTGGCATGAGATCAATTTGGTGTTCAATCCCTCTAATTGGTGGAAGCCCTTTCGGTAACTCTTTGGCAAACACATCAGCAAATTCTTCTAGAAGCTTCTTAATTTGAGGAGGAAAAGAAATTAATCTATTTGGTATTGCTTCCTTCACTATCAACAATAGAATGGGACAGGAATTGGATAGAGCTTTCTCTACTTCTCCCTTTGGTTGCAAACAGGTTCTCCTTCTTTTCCTTCTTAATGGTCAGTTGATCTTTTAGTACTTGTTGAGGACTAAGGGATGCTAAAATAATCTTTTTCCCATCTTTAGAAAAGGAATAAGTATTTCTAAATCCATCATGCATAGCTTTTCTGTCATACTACCACGGTCTTCCCAAAAGCAAGTGGCCTACATTCATTGGAACCACATCACACATCATCTCATCTTTGTATGACTTCCCAATTATGAATGACACTAAAACATGCTTTGTAACCTATACTTCTCCGTGATCATTCAACCATTGCAGTTTATATGGTCAGGGATGTTTTGTTGTTGCTAGGTTCAACTTTTCCACCAATGTAGTGGAAGCAATATTAGTATAGCTCCCTCTATCTATAATGACACCACACACCCTATTATCAATGATGCATCTTGTATGGAATTTGTTCTCTCGCTGCTCATCATCCTTCTTTGCTTGTGAATTTAAGGCTCATCGAATTACAAGTAATTCTTCCTCATTAGCATATTCCATATTATCTTCTTCCATACATTCACCTTCCCCCTCTTCTGTTGCAATCTCATCTTCACTTTCAATCTCTCCTTGCAACTCCTGAATGGTCATCACTCTCTTATGTGGAGATTCTGAAGCAATATGCCCATGACCAAGACATTTAAAGTACTTAATATCTCGGCTCCTCCTTGGTGGCTTTGAATCTCCCACTTTCTCTTTTCGTTTAGTTGAATCCATTTGCTGCTTGCTAGAGTCCCCTGATTTCTTCCATTGTTCGCTCCATTTTCAAACAGCCCATGAGGATGTGGAGGTTGCATTTGCTGCCTTGTTACTAATAGGTTGTGATACACTTTGCTTGTTTATACCATGTTTACATTGTCTTTCCACCATAACAGCAAGCTTAATCACATCTTCCAAAATTACAAAAGGTTGAAATTCAATCGCATCAGCAATTTCTTTATTCAGCCCCCCTAAGAATCTCACAGTAGTTTGCTCTTGAGGCTCTTGTAGTTCACATCTCATCATCAACACTTTGAATTCCTTCACATAATCCTCAACACACATCCCTCCTTGCCTAAGACTCTGCATTCTGATATACAATTCTTGCCTATAATGTTCAGGAACAAAACATTTTTGCATGAGTGTTTTCATAAGTCGCCAACTCCTAACCTCTTCTTCTCCATCTCTTTTGCATTGTGCTTTTAAGCTTTCCCACAATAAATTAGCAGAATCTGTAAATTCAAGGGCAGCAAGTTTGCATTTTTTAATTTTAGTATAATCTTGGCATTCAAATACCTTTTCCACCCGTTGCACCCATTCCAAACTCTTCAGGTGAGCTGGTTTCTTTAAATGGAGGAATCTTCATCTTTATGTTGTTTTCAAGATATCACCACTGCCTCCTTGGTTGTTCACCCATGACATAGTCCACTCTGAAATTGTCTCCATCTTCCAAATCTTCTTCATGATCAGCCCCTCTACGCATATGATGAATATATTGTGGGGTTTGCTACATAGCTATTCTTTCAATTGCTTGTGTTAAATGATTGATTTGCTCCATCATCTCCTTTTGTTTTCATTGGATCACCATGATTTGAGCTTGTTCCAGAGAGAGTCCTCTTGGAACATTGGGAGAGTTGTCATCTATCATTTTTTTTTTTTGGATCTGAAAGATTTAGGGTAGGAAAAGAAAAGAATATATATGTGTATCCCTCAACAATATGATGTGCCCAAAATAATATTTTGTTTTAGATCAGGTCTAAGAAAAGGAAAAATCAAGATTTTTTTATGGTTGAATTTTGAAATCTAGAGGAAAAAAAATAAGGATAAAGAGATTCCAGCAGCCTCTGTTTGATAAGAAATTCACCACAAACAAGAACAACTAGTTTGATTCGCCACACTCTAAGAAAGAAAGAAGGAAGAGTGATAAGAACCTGATCAAATTTGCCACTAAACAAGGAGATGTTGTTTAGATAAGAATTTAGAGAAAATGCAATCTACACCTTTTAATTTCTTCAAAAACTGATGGCTAGAGCCTCTTAACCCCTTTTATAAAGGGTGCATATAGCTAGTAAACCCTAATGGATCATAAAAATGTGAATAATTATTAATGGGCTGGACTATCAAGCCCTTATTACATAAAAGCCCAAACCAAAAGAAACAGCTTAAATGAAAGCCCTTATTACATAAAAGTCCAAACTAAAATTAATAATAAGAATGCAATCAGTTCCATGCAAGTTGTCCTTCTAAGCAAATGAGTAGGGTGATCAACTTGGGCTCTAACTCTATTTCTTTGCTCTCTAGACATTCTAAATGGGCTGAACCTTCTTTAAGGAGCAATGCGAGGGCTTCTTGAAGCTTTTTAGCCTTTCAACGAGTTATTGATCCTCCACTGACATTTACATGTTCTTGAGCAGCCTCAAAATTATCATGGATCACATCATATTAGATCTGGCCTGTCCCTAGCCTCAAGCAGATGTCACAGAGATATCAAACCTTTTTGCAAAGGCAACCAGACTTCATGGTGTTCTAGAGGATGGTTTTGATTTTTTAAGGAGAAAGAGTTCAAAGACTCTAGTGAAACTATTTCTACTCAGATCGGGTTTCTTATGCAGTCCATGTCGAGAGCTTTGGGACACTTGGACACCGTCGGGATTGCTCTTCTTGTCCAACCTATTTCTTCTCAGGCTCCTAGGCCATCTCGTCCAGCTGCTCGAGCCCACACCTCTATCCATGGCCATGGCAAACATAGTCATGGTCGAGGACGTGCTCCTATCTCTGATCTTGATACTCCTCATCACATCTCTTACTCTTCATCTGATTCTAATGCATCCAACCATGACCTCTACTAAATCTAGTTTAGTCATCCTTGTGTTAGTTTATGGCCTTGTATCTCTTAGTTTTTTTATATGTATTGTTGGTTAAGTCATGGTTGGTTATATTTTTTGGATACCCATGACTTCTATATGTATTGATGACTTATGCAACTTTATGTTCTAACACTTATATGTTTTGATGATTCTATGTTCTAGTTTGTTGTGTGTGGAATGTCTATATAATGATATCATTTAGATGAATTAACTCTTATGAATGGTTTAAATTCCTATTATAGTATGCTATAAACACTATCTTGCTTGCCCTATTTGATTGGTATATATCTTATTTTCTTTATAAATTCTTGTTTTAATAGGAAAACATATGGAACAATGTAAGGGGAAGGCTTTTTCTCTTTTTCTTTAAAATTTCTCAAGATCTTAATTGATGATGTTAAAAAAGGAGAGTAGAGAAACAAAAGTGGGCAATAAGCAAAGCAAAATTGACAAACAAAATTGGGCCATAAACAAAAACAAAATTGATAAAGACAATAAGTAATTTAATTATCCAGCTATTCGTGATTGCTCCTTACTATTATTTATGCATGTTAGTCAAATAATTGAATATAATATTCAAGTAAGTAATGTATCATATTCATTCAAATACTTGAAACTCTTAATCAATGTTTCTACATGTTTTACTTTTGCTTATGCTCAAGTATTTTGTCATTATTAAAAAGGAGAAGATTATTACTCCAAGAATTGATTTTAATGATTAAAAAATATTTGAGAAGATTACTAATGATTTTGACTTGAAAAAATATTTATTGTATTTCAAGGATAAAATCATAATTTTATCAAGTTTTGATTCAAAAGTCTCAAGAATAACAACAAAAGATTTGTGATCTATTAGAGGTAATTTCATATTTTTTGGATGTACAAATTGAGAAAAAATCAAGTTTGAAGAAAAGGATCGAACCCTAGGTCGAACCCTATCAAAAGAGGTTGAATGGCATGCATTTCTTTGGCCGGCACATCGAAAGGGTCGACCCCTAGGTCGTCTCCTATGCTAGGGGTCGACCTCTACTATTCTAAAGGCCAGAAATGTAGAAGAGAAGATTTTTCTATTTTCTATCATAGAGGTTGACCCCTAGGTCGACCCCTGTGCAGGGGACAACCTAGGGGTCGACCCCTGCGATGGAAAAACTTCACAATGGTTATTTTTCAATCCATTTTGGCCGCATTTAATGTACATTTAAAATCGTCCAATGGCTCTAATCCTGTCTAGATTTCTCTCTAATACTTATTGAAGATATAAAGACTCAAAAAGTAGGAAAGAAAATAAGATATTCAAGCATTCATTTCAGTCCTAAGTAAAAAGCCCTCTTCAGGCAAAGAAGCTTTCATTTCAAGCTCACTAACCCCTTAAAATCTGATTCAAATCTTCAATAACCTTGAGGAAAGTTAGAAAAGCTTTCTCTTTATTGTGTAAAGTATTCTTAAAGCTTTTATTTGCTCATTTAAGAAGCATGAGTTATATTTATTGATATAAACTCTTATTCTCTGCTCTTTAAGTTGTTTTAAATTTTGGAAGAATTCCAAAACTTAGGAAGATTGATCCTAACCTTGAATAGGATTGTATTGGATTGACTTATACCTGAGAAATTAGTGTACTAGCTTGGGATAGCTAGGGTTGGAAGTTTTCAATATTGTATTTAGTTTAAAAATATTTAGTGGATTTTAATTTTCAAGTAGAAGCTTGGAGAGTGGATGTAGGTGCAAGATTGGCACTGAACCATTATAAACCTCATTTATTTATGGTGTGCTTGTCCTCTCTCTATTTTTATATTGTTATATACTTGCTCTCTTGATATTCACTTTTTCTTTACATTTAAAATACCTGTCACATATCACTTGCATATCATCACATAATCTTTGTAACTCTAAATTAGCTTTAAAATTTTTAAGAACTCAATTCACCCTCTCTCTCTTGGGTTGCATAGCTGGGCAATATATAGGTTGATTTGTCCATTCTTAACAAACAAAAGTATGGAGATACGTAGGTTGGCAATAGATGAGATGTAGGGGTATATCTGCACTAAACGTGACCAACTATGGAGCTTTCTACTATCAAGATTTATCCCGATGGGATATGGGTATAAGTATCCCTCCGATCTGAGATCACTATGGTGACTTTCAAGCATCTCATTATGCTTTGGTGCCGGACTATCTAAATTTTTAATTTAGTGACAAAAGGTTTTTGGGCACTGTGTGAGTCAGGATGGAACTAATTACTCCTGATTTCAGGAATTGTATTGAATTGTGTTTCAATTTAGCAAAGACTTAGCCAGGATAGTCCTTGTAAGAAGTCACAAGACTAATTGCATTGAGACACAATATGAATATACTTTTCAGATTTGGTAGTTTAACTCTGAGTCATCCTAAACACAAAGGTCAAAGGGATAAATTATGCGATAATCATATTCGAGTAGGTTCTGAATATTATGATTATGACTTTTTGACCTATCCAGATGTTGGGTATCATTGCTAGATAGTCACATCGATTGGTATAAAAATTGATTCCTATGCTTATCGCTTAGGTTTCGAACCTATGGGGTCACACATATTAGAGGTTCCTACCTGATCTTGATGGCATAACGTCCGCCCATACGAGGTATAATACCAGATGCCTTAGCGTTCGAATCTAATCGGGGTTCAAACACCTCAAGGAGGGAGTTGTATGAGTAGAATGCCATATGCCCTTGGCAGTAGCGTTCTATTATGTATGGCCATGGACATATATGCAGACCAGATGGGCATTACTCATTAGAAGTAGTAAGTAGATAGCAATCTGATCCTGGGAAGAACCACTTGAAGATTGTAAGTATCCCATCAACTTGAGATCACTAGATGACTTACAAGCAACTCACTATGCTTTGGTGCCAGACTACCTGAATTTCTAATTTAGTGATGAAAGGTTTCTGGGCACAGTCAAGTATTTGTGAAGTCAGTGTGTAAGTCAAGATGGGATTGACCATTTTTTATTTCAAGAGATGTGTTGTATTGTGTTTCAATTTAGCAAAATCTTAGCTACGATAGTCCTTGTGAGGAGTCACAAGACTGATTACGTTGAGACACATTATGGATGCACTTCTCTGGGCTTGATAGTTTAACTCTAAGTCATCCTAAATACAGAGGTCATGAGGATAATTATACGGTAATGATATTCAACTGGATTCCTAAATGTTGTTTTATATACATTCGACCTATCTAGACATTGAGGACCATTGCTAGATTCTCACTTGGTGTTGGGGGTAAAAAGATCCCCACCAAAGTCCTTGGCCAATGTCCTTGACCATCGACCTCCTTCCTATTGGGATTTGTCGATCTTCTCAACAATGAGTTCGTACTGCAGAACCTCCCCAAAACACATACAAGTCCATCGACACGATCGTGAACGATGAAGGAAAACTACTATTACACTGACCTTATCTTTTGACTAAAAATGAACAATAGGATCAAGGACCAATCGCATCCCTTCCAAACAAACTTCTCCAATCGCACCCCTCCAATCACACTCCTTTCAGATGAATTTCTCTAGTCACGCTCCTCCAATCATGCTCCTTTCGGATGAACTCCTCCAGTCGTGCTTCTTTCAGATGAACTCCTTCAATCGCACTCCTTTTTGGGACAAACCTCTCCAGTCTCGGCTTCCTGTTCAGACAAACTCCTTCCAATTGCACCCCTTCTAGAACAAACTTCTCCCAAATTCATTTGCTCCTCCAATCACACTCCTTCTAAATGAACTTCTTCAATTGCGCCCCTTTTAGATGAACTCCTTGAGTTGTACTCCTTCCGAACGAACCTCTCTAGTCGTGTTCCTCCAATCACACTCCTTCTGGGATGAACTTCTCAGTCATTGCTTCTTCTAAACAAACTCTTCTAATTCGCACTCCTTCTGGATGAAACCTATCCTAGTCATGCTCCTCCAATCGCGCTTCTTTGGATGAACTTCTCTAGTTGCCGCTTCTTTCGGATTGAACCTCCTCCAGTCGTGTTCCTTCTGGTGAACTCCTCCAGTCGTAGCTTCTTTCGACGAACCTTTCTTAATGATCTCCAGTCTATCAAAATCCTTCTAGTCACCTAGAAGGATTCTTGTTCATCTACATAAATTTAGCTCCCACTCAACATACACCAAACCTACATGCAAAAAAAACCTTAGAGGAGTTTGAACTTTTCTAATCTGTGTATAACTTGAAGCCTTTCCACTATCGACATATATGAAGAAAATCCTGATTTTCCGGACCAGTTCGTTTAGATCTTGATTGATTACAAAGATATATTTCAAAAAAATTTTCTTTGATCTAATTAGATTTGAGATATTTTAGATCTAATCTTATATTATTTAATAATAAAAATAAAATCTAAATAAATTAATAATTTAATTACCTTGATGGTTGGTAACCTATTACTCATCGATGATCCTGTATGCAGCGGAAGGTTCTGATCTAGCCAGCAAGTGCCTGGCCTCTACCGATATCACTCAGGCTGAATTGAGATCCCTCTCTTCTCTATCAATCTCCAAAAATTGAATCTGATCTATCTGAGGATCTTCAAAAACTTTTCGAAGATCAGTCAGTCTCCTTTGCAGCAGCGCAGCCTTTCTAGACTTTCATCGCCTTCTCTCGTTGGATTGCCAAACCAGAATCCAAACCTCTTTGGACATGGAGAGAAGAGGGAGAAGGTGCTTGGCAGAGGAGGGAGGAGAAGCAGCCTGGGTCGGAGAGAATTGAGACGCAATGTTTTTGAGTACTCCTTGAGTTGGGCGCAGGGTCTTATTTATAGACTAAGCGTGATCCAACTCCTCTTCTTCCCAACCAATCACAACCCTTTGTGAAATCAGATCTAAATCTGATTGGTGGGAATAGAGTCCCCTGGATTCCTCCTTAGATGGTGCCTAAGACCAGTCAAAGTTGGTTCTTAGGAGAACTCTAATCGAATCCAAAAAGGAGATGGAGTCCCTATCCAACAGGGACTCCTGGGCGCCTCCAAGCTTGGGCACACGCCAAGGGTGGCGTGCGCCCTCCTCCTTGCCAGGTTCTGGTAGGGGGACAAGGCCCCCACCAGCTCTCCAATAGGTGCATGACACATGTGGACAAGAAGTCAAAGTGTCAATGGTCAACATTTGACCAGTCAAAGGTCAACTTTTGACCAAAGTCAAAGGACGAGAAATGGCAGGTGACCAAAAATGGTAGGTAATTGTCTTACAAAATAAGACAACCTTTTCTGACTTGGACAAGCTCCAGTCAGACCAAGTGAAGGCCTCTGAATGAGCACAAACTCCTTTGGCTCAGTCAGGACAACTATTTATGATAGTAAAAGAAGAACGTTAGGTTCAATCGAGTGCTAGCACGATTTTCCTTGAACCTAATTGAATCTCATTCAGATCAATTGAACTGGATCAGTTCAATTGATGATCACCAGATTCAAACCCTTGTTTGTGTGACCCAGTTAGGTTCAGTTCTGTATGGTAATGGGATATGTCATGATCTCTATCATCGACATCATCGAAACTCCTTTCGATGGATCAGAACTCTTCTGATTCGAACAGCTAGAATGATCGATCATCTAAATCATTCTAATTGCTCCCAAAATCCACCAGTGACACCTAGCAGTATATGGTGGCAACCCATCAGAGCTGAATGCGAACCTCTTGGTGCAGCTACCTGTGTGATTAAGTTCTTCTATCTTGAGCCCCGATCAGATTAGGGTTAAGGTGAACTCGTCAAACCCTAGTTTCTGTCATATGATGTAATCATTCGATTCAAGTCCGATGTGAAAATCTAAATAGAAACTCTTTCTATTATTTCACTCTGCCATGGCCATGGGCTTCTGGACTTGATTCTCATGATCATCATAGGGCTGCTCCTCTACCACCGAGGTAGATAGATTCCATCTTGATGCAATCCAGTTCCTACAATGAACATGCTATAGCCAACATACACCTCAGGGTTCCATATGGCTAGGAGATCGAGTAATGGTGTAGTCAAACTATAACACCCTCAAGGTGAACTGCCGATGCACCTCAGGTCAAAGAACCAGACACACCACTGCAGCATCGAGTCAGTCATTGACGAGAAGGTAGACTTCCTAATGACTACTCGAGGTGGTCACGCTCAGTGCCCTCGTTCTCTAACGAGTACCTATACTCTCGCTCCGGTGTCTCCACACCGTAGACTTAAGACTCATCTATTAAAGAGAAGCGATTGTACACCAACCTTCCGGATCAATCACCATCCTCGTGATGATCCTATGGTCGGGAGCATTTTATGAGTTAATAATGATTATTCATGTCTTAAATTTTCAACTCTTGAAAATATGAATTATCATTACCATTAACTCAAAGGATGTATCACAGACACTAAATACACATGTGATAGAAAATAACCCATTTTATTGATTATAGTCATAATTATAATTTTGCCCCTAGAAGTGTATTACAAGTGTCAGCCAATTTTGGCTTCTAGGGCACATATATCTAACAATATATTCCATCTGAACCTCAACTATTAAATCTCGACAAATTGGCATGTCACGATAATAGACACCACTCTCCCTAACAAACTCCTTGTAGTTTCGAGCGGTCCACTACTAGATAGTTATAGCTATCACCATCAATTTATTACAGGCTTCGTCTATAAAAGGAACCCTCTAGATTCATATTTTTCTAAGCTCTCTTCTTCTTTCCATCACTCTACTTTTTTATATCCTGAGCACTCCATTTTGGTTGACCAAAAAATTAACTTGAGCATCGGAGGATCCTGCCGAAGCCTTCCACATCTGGTTTGGACTTTATTTTGCAGATCCTATCGATGGCCTAATCTTCCCAACTTCAGCTACCCTCGATGTCCTCTTGAATTTTTGCACCAATAGGATTGGCGCTAGAGGAAGGGCCATTGAGCCCTTATTCTGAAAGGAGTGTTCAGTCAATCTTATTTATCTTCTTCTTTCAATCCTTCAAGATCCATCTCCATTTGATCTCTTTTGTTCCAGAAATGCCCTCAAAGAAGATAGCCACCCAGTGGTCTACTACATCTGCCATCTGATCTAAGTTGGATCCACCCGTTCTAACTCCATCATCGGCACCTCAACCCCCTCCATCGACGATCATGGTAGATCAAGAGCAGTTCAACCTATTGATGTAGCAAGTTCGAGGCCTCACTGAAATGGTGCAGGTTATGTGGCAACCCTTGACAGCAGCCCAGTCAAAGAATACCTACCCAGAGCTTCAAGAATCATCACCAAGAAGGGCAACTTGGATCAGTAGACCCATTACCCCTCGAAAGGGGAAGCGGAGGGCAGGGAGCCTCTACTCCAATCATGATTCTTCTTCAGAAGAAACTTTCTCCATCTACAGCCAGTGGCCCTCTGGGATTCATGGTCGAGATGATGCATTCGATCAGAAGCTCAAGGACATGAATCGATGGATTGAGGAGCTCCGTCATGCCATCTCGATCCACCATAATGATATTGGCATCGATCCCCCCTTTTCTGCTAAGATCATGCAAGAGCCCATCTCGCCGAACTTCAAGCTTTCCCAGTTTGAGAGTTACAATAGGACTTCCGATCCGATCGACCATCTGGAGGCCTTCTAGAAGATGATGCCGCTCCATGGCACACTAGACGCCATCCTATGTCGAGCCTTCCTATCTACCTTAAAGGAAGTAGCAAGAAACTAGTACTCAAGCCTTAAGCCAGGAATGATCTTCTCTTTTGATCAAATAAGCCATTAGTTCATGGCTCATTTCATAAGCAGCCGGCATCCATGATGAGGTTTGGACTCTCTCATCAACATAAAGCAGAAAGAGAAAGAGTCTATCCGAGCTTATGCCAGCCGCTTTAATGCTGCTATGCTGGAGGTCCAAAACTTGGACCAGTCTATAGCCATGGCCATACTAAAGGACGGTCTTCAGAAAAATGATCTTCTATCCTCTCTAAAAAGGAAGTATCCCAAGAATTTTGCTGATATGTTGGCCCGAGCTAAAGGTTATACTCGGGTAGAGGAGGCCTTTAAACTAAAGGATGATGAGGATTTAAGAGAGTGGCAAGCGGGTGAATCCAGCAAGCCCACATCAGAGAAAAAGTCGAGTAATGCTTGATCATGCTCGCAAACTCCTCTAGAACATAGATGAGCCCAAACTCCTCCTCGAGCTCATCGATAGGAAAGTCTAGATCGGAGGATCTAGAAGAACTCTCCTCCTAGAAGATTCAACAACTACGCTCCCTTGAATGCCTCAAAGACTCAGATGCTAATGGAGATAAGGAAGCAGCTGACAGAATTGGAGAGGATGCGAACTCATCTAGTCGAGCGCAATCCTAATAAAAACTATCTTTACCATCGTGACCACGGTCACGACATAGAAGAATGCATCCAACTTCAGGATGAGATCAAGGCATTGATTAGAAGAGGTCGGCTAGATCGATTTATTAGGTGCCAACTCGAGAGGAGAGAAGATCGTCAGAGAGTCCTGCCATAGCCTGAACCATCTCGACGGGATGAGCCATAAGGAGATCGGCCCCCCCTTAGAATCATCAACACCATCACTAGGGGACATCCGTGAGGGGAGGCCAGCAGGTCAATAGAGCTAGCAAAAAAGCAGCAAACTAAAGAACCCATCACTTTCACTAAAGAAGATGCCTAGGGAGTTCAGCTTTCGCATAATGATGTGGTTGTAGTTAACTTAAATATTGTTGATTATGATGTATGCCATATTTTTATTGATAATGAAAGCTCCACTGATGTCTTGTTTTATGATGCTTTCTTCAAAATGTCTATATTTGATGATAGGATGGATCTGATGAACTCTCTATTAGTATGATTCATGGGCGATGTAGTGCCAATGGAAGGAATAATAATATTGCTTGTGGTAGCTAGCCGATACCCAAAGCAATCTAGGGCACAAGTTGAATTTTTGGTAGTCAAAGCTCCTTTTGCTTACAATGCAATCCTTGGCCGACCTGGTTTGAATGCACTTCTAGCGATGGTTTCAACTTACTACTTGAAGATGAAGTTTCCAACAAAGTATGGAGTTGGAAAGGTTAGAGGAGATCAGGCATTAGCTCGGTATTGCTATAGCATTGCCCTACAGGAGGAAAACAAGCAGATCCTTGTCTGGTGGATGGGCTCGATGTCTGTGATAATTTGTTTGAGGAAAGAGGAGAATCCATCGACGATCTTGAAGAGATTCTTTTGAATGATGGGAATAAAGAACATACTATGAAGATCGGCTTAAACTTGAAACGAGAAGCTAGAAAATAGCTCATCATATTCTTGCATAGGAATGCCGACGTCTTCACCTAGGCACCTGCACACATGCCCAGGGTTGATGCAAAAGTCATGGAACACCATCTGGGCATGGATCTTAAGCAACAGCTAGTGAAACAAGAAAAAATACAATCTTGCACCAGAGTGACAAAAGGCTATCATGGATGAGGTCGATAAGCTCCTTAAAATGGAATTCATTCGAGAAGTGCTTTACCTAGATTGGATCACAAATATTGTTCTTATTAAAAAAGTAAATGGCAAATGGAGGATGTGCATAGACTTCATAGATTTAAACACAGCCTACCCAAAAGATAGCTACCCTTTGCCTAGGATCGACCAACTGGTGGACGTGACTTTGGGCCATGAACTCCTAACCTTCATGGATGCTTTCTTCAGATATAATCAAATTTGGATAGCACCACAGGATAAGGAGAAGAGTGATTTTATTACTGACTATGGTCTTTACTATTACAGGATCATGTTATTTGGGCTTAAAAATGCAGTAGCAATTTATCAATGCCTAATAAATAAGATCTTCAAAGAGCAGATCAATTGCAACATGAAGGTCTATGTAGATGATATGTTGGTTAAAAGCCGATCTTTGTCAAATCATATTACCAACCTTTAGGAGACCTTCAGTACCCTCCAAAAGTATAAGATAAAGTTGAATCCTACCAAATGTGCTCTCGAGGTAATCTTGAAAAAGTTCTTAGGATTCATGGTGTCAAGCCATGGTATCGAGGCCAACCTAGAGAAGATCAGAGCCTTTTAGGAAATGACTGCCCCAAAAATAATAAAAGAAGTTCAATGCCTCACAAGCAAGGTAGCAGCTCTGAACTACTTCATGTCAAGGTTGGCGAAGCATTGCATGCCCTTCTTTTAAGTACTCAAGCAGCCCAAGAACTTCAACTAGACTCTTAAGTGTCAGCGGGCCCTTGAAGAATTAAAGAGCAATCTTAGTTCACCTCTACTGCTAGCCAAATCTGAACCTAGAGAAGAACTATTCTTGTACCTTCCTTTATCTCCTATAGAAATTGGAGCTGTACTAGTCACTAAAGAAGCTAAAGTTTAGAAGCCAATCTACTATATAAGCGAGTCTTGAGGGATGCAGAAATAAGATATACCAAATTAGAAAAACTAACCTATGCCTTGTTGATTATGGTTAGGAAGCTCCGGCCTTATTTCCATAGGCACACAATTACTCTCCTCACTGATCAACCCATCAAGATGGTCCTTCATCGACCTGATACCTTCGATAGAGTGGCAAAATGGGTGATTGAGCTAACTAAATTTGATATTTATTTTCAACCTCGACCATCCATCAAAGCTCAAATATTGACTGATTTCATAGTGAAATGCACCATTACAGAAGAAACTAAACTAGAGCACCAAGAAATTTTGGTCCCTGGCTCTCCTGAAGAGAACACTAATCTTCTTAAAAACTTCTAGGTACTATATGTGGATGGTTCATCCAATACTTCTGAGATAGGTGCGAGCTTGATCCTCGTCAATCTGGAAGGAGTTGTAGTGGAGTATGCATTATGCTTTGACTTTCCCGCCACTAATAATAGAGTAGAGTATCAAGCCCTGATTGCATATTAAGAATAGGCAAGAAACTGGAAGCAAAATATTTGAAGGTTTACAATGATTCTCAATTGATCATAGGAAAGGTCAGTAACAATTAAAAAGCTTAGGAGGAAAGCATGATGAAGTACTTGAAAAAATAAAAAGCTTGATCTCAGCCTTCAATAGCTTTGATATTCAGTAGATTCCTAGGGTGAAAAATATCAGAGCCAACCTTCTTTCCAAGTTAGCTATTTTAGCCCTGAATGAACTCCCAATAGAAGTCTTCTTTGAAGCGCTACAACACCCAAGTTTGGAAAAGCCCCTAGCATTAATGCAAGTCGACTATTAGCCTAGCTGGATCGACCCATTGATTGCATATCTTAAAGATGGAGTTCTTTGTAGATGCTATATAGAAGCTCGAAAGTTAAAAAATTAAGCTTCCCGCTATATTTTGTATAAAAATAAATTATATAAGAGGTCATACTCATTACCACTCCTCAAGTGTCTCCGACCTTTAGAAGCTGGCCATGCCTTGAGGGAAGTTTATGAAGGAATTTGCGAAAATCATCTGGGGGTGAGATTCTTATCATATAAATTACTCCGTTAGGGATACTATTGGCCAACAATGCACTAAGATGTAGTAGATTATGTGAGAAAATATGATAGGTGTCAGAGAAATGCAAATATTCAGAGACAGTAGGCTTCATAGCTTACACCACTGGGTGCCCCCTGGCCATTCGTGCAATAGAGAATGGATATACTTGAACCTTTTTTCATGGCATCTAGGTAGCGAAATTTCCTGCTGGTAGCAGTAGACTATTTCACTAAGTGGGTTGAGGCCAAACTCTTAGCAAAGATCACTGAGGCCAAAGTTCAGAACTTCATATGGAAGTCGATTGTTTGTAGGTTTGGTCTACCTTAAACACTGATCACTGATAATGGGCGTCAGTTTGTAGGTGCGAAGTTCACTGAGTTCTGTGAAAACTTGAATATATCTCATCACTTCACATCAGTAGCCCATCCGCAAGCAAATGGAGAGGTAGAAGTGACTAAAAAAACTTTGCTTCAAGGGATAAAGGTCAAGCTTGAAGGAGCAAAAAAACCTAGGTGGATGAACTCTATCACATGCTCTATGAAGAAAAAACCAAATTTTTTCTACCGCAGGATGCATCTAATCGGATCAGATTTCTAGCAAAATAATTTTAAAAATTTTCTATGATCTGATTAGATCTAAGAGTTTTCATGTTTGATTAGATTGATCTAAAATTAGAAGTAAAATAAAAATAAAAATAGTGATAACAGTTATCACTTGATCGGGTAAACCGTTTATCCGTTGTGATGATCTCATGACTGACTAAGGTTCTGATTGAGCCGTGCATGCACCAAACCTCTATCGATATCCACTCAGGTCAGATCTAAAAGTATCCTCCTTTTGGATCTAATCTTCAAAGATCAAATCTGATGTCTTTCCATAGAGCCTTCAAAATGAACTCCGAAGGCTATGCGTTCATCTCATGAACACCGTCATCTCTCACTGATCTTCGTGCCAATGGGACTTGATCTATGCTCGCAGGTTTTCCCAACTCTTGGATATGGAGAAGAGGGAGAGATCAGATGAGGGAGGCATGGAGATGAAGATTTTGGTAGGGCTTTGCCATAAAGAAATTGCAATACACAACAGCTTGTGTAGGGCACTATTAGTCAAGAGTCCCTTTACATATAACTTTGAACAGGTCAAAGTTTAACATGTAGAAGGACTCCTCCATGATCTCCATGCCCCACACCCCCTTTTCTTCAGATTTTTGTCATACAAAAATGAAGGGAAATGGCATGGAACAATTTGGGATAAGATTAAGTTGGCGCACAACTCTTATCTCCCAAGAGTTTGAACTATTTAAACTTTTGATCCATTCAAAATTGATTTGAATGGGACACCTCCACACATATCCATATGGGGCGCACGGTCAAAAAGGGAGTGTACCCCTTTTTCCTCACATAAATCCCATATGGACGTGCACCCTTAGATAAATTCTAGAGGGCGCATGCCATATCTCTTCTTTCCTGCATACTGGGTCAACATTTGACCCTTGTCCTATTTCCATCTTATGGGATTAAGACATAACCTTTTCAAATCCCATCTAATGGATTTATGTCAAGTCCTAATCAAGTTAGAAAAGTTCTTGATCAGAACAGGACTCAGTCCAGTCAGATCAAGAAAAATTCATCTAGAATTTTTGGGAGAGGCTTGTCCAAATTTCATATCATGATTTTAGGATAAGTGCTAATATGGCAAAGACAACTCTTGTCTTGTTCCCATCTTATGAGATTTAAGACAAGTCTTGATTAGGCCAGGACAAGGTCCAGTCAGATCAAGTTAAATTTCTATAGAGTTCCTAGATAAGCCTTGTCCAAATAGTTTTACAAATTAGCAGGTCTTGTCCTGTTTCTATCTGATGGATTAGGATAAGCCTAGATCAGGTTAGGACAAGACTTTTCTAACCTGAACAAGTTCCAGTCAAACTAGGACAAACTTATACAAGGCTCCTGGGTGAGCTAAATCCAATTTGGCTCAGTCGAGACGACCTAGAAAGACTATAGAAGGAGAATGTTAGGCTCAATCATATTCTAGCATGATTTTCTTGAACCTAATTAGATCTAATCCAAATCAATCGAACTGGATTAGCTCAATTGATGACATCCAGATCCAAACCCATATTTGTGTGACCTAGTTAGGTTCAGTTCATTATAGTAATAAAATATGTCATGATCTCCATCATCGACATCATCGAAACATCTTTCAATGGATCAGAACTCTTTCAATTCATCCAATTAGAATCGTCGATTATCAAAATAATTCTAATTGATCCCAAAATCCACCAGTGACACCTAGCAATATATGGTGGCAACCAATCAAAACCAAATAGCGAACCTCTTGGTGTAGCTACCTATGTGATTGGGTTCTTCTATCATGAGCCCTAACGGGATTATGGTTAAGGTGAATTCGTCAAACCCAACACCCATCATATGAATAAATCATTCGATTTGAGTCCGATGTGAAACCCTTATAGAAACTGCTTTCCATTATTTCACACTACCATGGTCATGGATTTTAGGACTCGATCTTATAATCGTCATAGGACTACTCCTCTACCGAGATTGATAGATCCCATCTTGGTGCAATCTAGTTCCTATAATAAACATGCTATAGCCAATATACACCTCAGGATTTCAAATGGCTAGAAGATCGAGTTATGGTATAGTCAAACTATAAAATCCTCAAGATGAGCTATCGATACATCTCAAATCAAAGAACTAGACACACACTACAGCATCAAGTTAGTCATCGACGAGAAGGTAGGCTTTCTTCTGACTGCTCGAGGTGGTCATGCTCGATGCCCTCGTTCTCTAACGAGTACCTATACTCTCACTCTGGTGTCTCCACATCATAGACTCAAGACTTATCTATCCTAAGGAAGAGATCATACACCGATCTTCTAGATCAATCACCATCCTTGTTATGATCCTACGATCGAAAGCAATTTATGAGTTAATTATGATAACACATGCCTTAAATTCTCAACTCTTGAGAATATATGTTATCATGCCTATTAACTCAGTGGATATATCACAGATACTTTATACATAATGTGATTGAATAAATAACCCTTTAATTAATTTTAAGTCAAAATTATAAAAATAACCCTAGAAAGTATTTAATAAGTGTCTGCCAATCCAGCTTCTAGGGCACACATCTAACAAACTCCCACTTGATCTAAAGCCAATTGGCTATAAATCTATATCCCATCTTCTCAAGGTGGGCTTGGATCTTCTACGGGCCTAAAGGCTTCATCAGTGGGTCAACCACATGGTCTACGGAGTTGACTCTCTTAACCTTGATGTATCCTTCTCGAGGTAATCGCGGATTAGGTGAAACCATCTTCTTGGAACTCTTCCAACTTATAGTACCACTAGTGCGTAGGAACAAATTTTTAGATGTCGACTTTCAATCATCTTAATCAGACATAAGGTCTGAGTCTACATACGCCGGGACCTAGAGTTCACCATGCTGAACCTCTTCAGCACCTCCTCTATTTGAGAGACTCAGCATCCTCTTCAGTTTATCCCTATAGACCTTAAAAAGAAGGATGCCTTATCTAGGTCTGTCATAGAAAATTTCTTAGATAACCATACTTTGATCTATGTCAGCATGGAAATATCATTTCCAATCAGAAGGATGTTATCCACATACAATATGAGGAAGACAACAATGTTACCACTGACTTTCTTGAACACACTTGATTTCTTCTTATTCTTGATGAAACCAAATAATTTAATTATATCAAGTATTCCAACTCCAAGATGCTTGCTTGAGTCCATAGATAGACCTTTGCAGCTTGCAGATCTTTGTGATCACCATCACTGGATGTGAAAATAAATGGCTGTTCCATATAAATATCATCCTCAAGATATCCAATTATGAACTCCGTTATCACATCCATCTGCCATATTTCATAATTAAAATATATTATAATGACAAGCAATGTGCGGATGGTGGCCACTGATGAGAAGGTAACCTGATATGCTTTCGCCACTAGCCTAGCCTTGAATGTCTCTATGTTTCCATCTGCACATATATTTCTCTTGAAGATCCATTTACACCCAATAGGTACTATACCTTTAGATGGATATACCAAGATCCAGATTTGGTTCAAGCGCATCGAGTTAATTTTTGACTTTATCACCTCTAACCATTTCTCGGAGTCGATATTTGATATCATCTCGTCATAGATTCTGGCATCATCACCATGAACCTATTTTTCATGAGGAACATTTTCTCTACATTCTCTAAAATAGTACCTAAGTACCTTCAGGAGGATGAAAAATTTTATTTGACCTACAAGGTGGAGGAGGTAGTGAATTATGGATCAACTCAGACTAACTAGGTTCCTGAGGTTCCTTGGCTCATTGCTCTTTGGAGACTTTCTACTTGAGTCTAATCTATCTTTCGATGCCATCATCTTGAGCAAACTATTTTTCAAGTAAAATGATGTGTCAACCCACAATCATCTTGTGGTTTTTTGAAAGATAGAAGTAATATCCTAATAACTATTTAGGATATCCAATAAACAAAACTCTAAAAGACCTAGACTCTAACTTGTCTGCCATCGAAAAACCTCAATTCTGAGATGACTTAGACTTGGCTTCTTATCGTGCCATATCTCATACATTATGGTTGGAATGGTTTTAGATGGAACCCTATTAAACTATATTCCTAAAGAAAGTCAGGAAGATTCGTGAAGCTCATCATGGATAGACCATATCTAATAGGGTCCATTTTCTTCATTCTGAAATCCTGTTAAGTTGAGGCATTTTAGACAAAGTCCATTATGAGAGTATACCATTATCCTTGAGATAGTCCAAAAACTTTTGACTAAGGTATTCACCTCCTCGATCTGATCGAAGAACCTTAATGGGCTTTCCGATTTGCTTTTCTACTTCATGTTTGAATTTCTTGAACTTTTTAATAGCTTCGACTTATGTCGTATCAAGTATACATACCTATACCGAAATAGATTATCGATAAAGATAATAAAATAGACATAATTGCCTCTGGCCGACACATTGAATGGGTTGCACATATCTATATGTACCAAGATAAGTAGGTCTATGGCTCTTTCCCATATCCTATAAAAGAAAGCTTGATCATTTTGCCTTAAAGGCATGTTTTACAAATCGGATATGACTTGAAAGTCAATAGATCCATGAGTCTGGATTTCTTCAATTTATTGATCCTATCTTTAGCTATATGACCTAGCCTAAGGTGCCACAGGTACCTTTCATTAATGCTATCTCTAGATCATTTTGATCCTATGCCATTAACATTTTGCTCATAGACTCAATGATGAGCATTCCTTCAGAAGATCCTTCTTCCTACTTGTTCTTTAGGCTGGCCAGGTACGTAGGGTAGTCCCACTTTCAATGGCCATCAGAGTTGCAGTGGAAACACTTTTTCTTCTCCGTGGCCTTCTTCTTCAGCTCGCCCTTCTTTTCTCCTGCTATTTTCTGCTTCTTCATAGACTTCTTCTTTCCAAAACATCTTGGAAGAAGTCTACTCCATAGCCAAAATTGAGCCTTTTAAATCCTTTAAAGTTTGCTCTGTAGTAACCAGTATATTTATTAACTCAACCAAGATGCACTGGAGCTTATTCATATGGAAGTTCGTAATGAACTGCCCATATGAATTAATCAAGAACTATAGGATCATATCAATCTATAGTTCCTTGTCCATCAAGACTCTAAGCTTCTTAAGCTGTTTAGGTCTTTGACCATTGCCTAGCAATAATCTTGGACCAACTGCCCATCATGCATTTGCATCTTAAAAAGTCTCTTCAAGACTTGATAACTTGCTGCACGACTTTATTCATGAAACAACTTTTGTCGGTGTGCCAACGTTTGGCGAGCAGTCCTGATGTCTTCATGTTGGTGCTGCAATTCATCTGACATTGAGCCAAACATATGGCACCTTACTTTGTTATGATCGTTAGACCACTTCTCATGAGACATTCTCTGATCAGCAATCGAATGAGCTAGTAAAGGAGAGGTCCTAGTCCAATACATAGGTCAACATTTTTGAATCCAAAATAATTTTAAATTTCTTTAGCCAATCCTTTATAAATTTGTTTGGTCAACTTATGGGTATCTAGGATTCAGGCTAGGGATTTTGATGCAGACATTTTTATGTAGAGAGTCAATGTTTCTAGTTAGACTTGTAATTTGACTCAACCAATTTATTTAGGGGCTTCATTTTTAAATAAATTAGGCTTCCACTATTTTCTCAGATCTATACACTTCCTTGGCAGAGATGCAAAAATCTTCGTGATCATTGATTTCTAGTAGGTGGTGCGATCCCACCGACTGGCCCACCACCTCACCTAATAGTTATTGGTGATGGGTCAATCGATGAGTGGACAACTCTTGTCCAATATTTCTCTAAACATGATGCACCCAAACCTGATCTCTAATTTATGAAGCTCACCATGCCTGGAATATTGCTCCACTCCTTAGTTAAGTCATACCCATCATTTGCATAAATTAGATCTCTGATTGTGTCCGTCACTGTATCCAAAATATTGAGCCCAACCCATCCTCCAACCTGTAGCATCTAATGCCTAATAGACATAATTGCATCTTTCCAATGCAACTGAATCACTGCATCCAGTCGAGAACAATCAACCTCGAAAAGGACCCACACATCTACAATGGTGGAAGACCTAGGACTTAATATTTTCTTAGGAAGATTTGATTTGATCTCTTAGACTCAACTAGTCATAACATTTATGACTAACCTAATGGCATGGGCTAGCTCGAATCATTAGCCACCTCAAACCAGAACTGGGTCGACTCTGTTGGCTAGGTAAGTGAGATCAATGGAAGGAATATGCCATCAACTCACCATGAACGCATTCAGATCGAGTAGCTTCCAATTAAAGATCACTGGTCGTATTTGCTATACTTACCTCAGACACCGACTTGTCTAACCAGAACTGATCGGGTTAGCTTACAATCTAGGCTCGAACCATGGAGCTAAATTAGGTCTTAACTTGATCGACCATATGTGACTGTGAGTCGACCTTGACCCAGACTTAATCTTATTAGACTGGTCAAATTTAAGCACTCTTGATCCCACCTAACCAACTCTTGATTCAGTTTGATCAACCGCTAGACGTAATTGAGCTACCCACACCCGAACCCATGATTTATGAAGGTGTCTTAGATCTAAATATTCATCATTTTTATATCTAATTAATTTCATAATTTTAATTCTTAATTAAGTTCAAGGGTTCAATAATAAAATATATATCATAAAATTCTAGAATTTCAGGATCTAAAATTTTACAGAAAAGTAAGTTTTCAATTTTTGATTAAGGATAAATGCGCAGCTCCCCTACACACCATAAGAGCACCCCATCGAATGAAAAGAGAGGGCCTTTAAATCCTTCTTACTCTTATGACCAGACGGCCAAGGGGAATGCCTTAATCAGAAATATGAACTATACTAAAAAACTCTTAGATCTAAAGCATATAACTGTTACATGATTTAAGATCTAATCTATACATGCTTTGCATACATCTCATGTATCAAATTTAACATTTAAATTTATGTTTCAGATCTGATTACATCTAATGTAAAATCTAAAAGTAAAATTTTAAATGATCTCATCATAAAAAATTTTAATCTAGACTACTCATGGCATAGATTTATGTAACTAGTCTAGACATGCATTGCATATGTCATACATATGAATATTTTAAATGCATCTCATGCTATCAAATCTAATTATATCATATATAATATTTGAAATTTAACTAATTTAATCACATAATCTTCAAAAAATTAAATGAATATTTCATAAAATTTTTGATCTAGACTATGAGATTAGACTAGAGATCTAGTCTAGACATATGCTGCCTATATCACATATATCAAAATTTTAAATTAGACTTTATGTTTCAAATCTGATTACATCTAATGTAACATCTGAAATATAAATGATCAAATCATAAAAAAATTAAATTAGATCTAATCTAAAATAAATTTGAAAACTATTATGATATGGAATAATAGATCTAGACTAGAACATGCATTGTTTATGTCAAACATATATATTTAAAACATGTAATTTTTAATTTCAGATCTGATTACATCCTATGTAATATTTAAAAATTAAATAATTAGATCATAAGAAATAATTTTAGATCAATCTAAAGATAGATCTGGAAGCAGCAACCTGACTTTGATACCAGTTGAAAAAAAAATTAGATTTTTCCTATCGTAGGATGCATCTGATCGGATCAGATTTATAGCGAAACAATTTTAAAAATTTTCTATGATCTGATTAGATTTGAGAGTTCTCAAATATAATTAGATTGATACAAAATTAGAAGCAAAATAAAAATAAAAATAGTGATAATAGTTATCACTCAAGTAAATCATTTACCCATTATGATGATCTGACGATTGATCCGAGGTTCTGATTGAGCCACGCACATGCCCGGCCTCTACCGATATCCACTTGGGTCAGATCTAGAAGTCTTCTCCTTCTAGATCTGATCTCTAGAGATCAGATCTGATGTCTTCCCATAGAGCCTTCAAAATGAACTCCGAAGGCTGTGCATTCATCTCATGAACACCATCGTCTCTCGCTGATCTTCGCGCCAACAAGACTTGATCTTTGCTTATAGATTTTGCCCAACTCTTAGGCATGGAGAAGAGGGAGAGGATCAGATGAGGGAGGCATAGAGATGAAAATTTTGGCAAGGCTTCAATCCAGTCAGAACAATCCTTGATTAGATCAGGACTCGGTCCAGTCAGATCAAGAAAAATCCATCTAGAATTTTTGGGAGAGGCTTATCCAAATTTCATCTCATGATTTTAGGACAAGTCCTAATATGGCAAAGACAACTCTTATCTTGTTCCCATCTTATTGGATTTAGGGCAAGTCTTGATTTGGCCAAGATAAGGTCCAGTCAAATCAAGATGAATCTCTATAGAGTTTCTGGATAAGTCTTGTCTAAATAGTTTCACAAATTAGCAAGTCTTGTCCCATTTCCATCTGATGGATTAGGACAAGCCTAGATCAGGTTAGGATAAGATTTTTCTAATATGGACAAGTTTCAGTCAAACTAAGACAAACCTATACAAGGCTCTTGGATGAGCCAAATCCAATTTGGCTTAGTTGAGATGATCCAGAAAGACTACAGAAGGAGAATGTTAGGCTCAATTATGTACTAGCACGATTTTCTTAAACCTAATTGGATCTAGTCCAAATCAATCGAACTGGGTTAGCTTAATTGATGATATCCAGATGCAAACCCATGTTTGTGTGACCTAGTTAGGTTTAGTTTCGTATGCTAATGAGACATGTCATGATCTCCATCATCGACATCATCAAAACATCTTTCGATGGATCAGAACTCTTCTGATTCATTCAATTAGAATTATCGATCATCAAGATAATTCTAATTAATCCCAAAATCTACCAGTGACTCTTAGCAGTATATGGTGGCAACCCATCAGAATCAAATAGCGAACACCATAATGTAGCTACCTGTGTGATTAGGTTCTTCTATCGTGAGCTCGAATGGGATTATGGTTGAGGTGAACTTGTCAAACCCAACACCCATCATATGAATGAATCATTTGATTCGAGTCTGATGTGAAATCCTAATAGAAACTTCTTTCTATTATTTAACACTACCATGGCCATGGATTTTAGGATTCAATCTTATGATCATCATAGGACTACTTCTCCACTATCGAGGTTAACAGATTCCATCTTGATGCAATCTAATTTCTATAATGAACATGCTATAGCCAACATACACCTCGGGATTCCGAATGGCTAGGAGATCGAGTTATAGTGTAGTCAAACTATAACACCCTCAAACTGAACTACCGATGCACCTCAGATCAAAGAACTAGACACATGCTGCAACATCAAGCTAGTCATCAATCAGAAGGTAAGCTTCCTTCTGACTGCTGAGGTGATCATGCTCAGTGCCCTCATTCTCTAGCGAGTATCTATACTCTCACTCTGATGTCTCTACACCATAGACTCAAGATTCATCTATCCTAGGGAAGCGATCATATATCGATCTTCTGGATCAATATAAGCAGAGAATAGGGATAGGAAGAGGAGAATTAGGGATAGGAAGAGGACCTTACCCTAACAAAGAAAGGCCAACCCCATCAGGAACAGGAGGAGGACCTTATCATGATAGGAGAACAAAGAAAGATCAATCGTATCAGAAACAGAAGGAGTACCTCATCCTAACATGGATGAAGACCTACGGTTATTTAAGATAGGAGGAGGAGAGAGGCCCTTACAACGGTCCTTTTGTGCTCCTAAGGCTTTGTTAGAAAAAGAAGGAGGACCTCATACTAACAAAGAAAGACCAATCCCATTAGGAATAGGAGGAGGATCTCATCCTGACATGGGGATAAAGAAAGGCCAACCATATCAGGAATAGAAGAAGAACCTCATCCCGACATGAATGAAGACCTTCGATTATTTAAGACAGAAGGAAGGAAGAGACCCTTACAATGATCCTTTTGTACCTTTATGACTATGTTAGGGACAAGAGGAGGATCTTGTCCTAACAAAGAAAGGCCAATCCTGTTAGGGGTAGGAGGAGGACCTCACCCGAATAAAGGAGGGCTGACCCTATCAGGAATAGGAGGAAGACCTCATCCTAAAAGGAGGATGAAGTAAAGGTCAATTGTATTAGGAATGGAAGGAGAACCTCATCCTGATATGGATGAAGACCTCCGATTATTTAAGACAAGAAAAGAAAAAATCAATAGACATCAAATCCATGCAAGGTGAAGAGACAATCGAGGAAAATATTATTTTATTAAAATCAAAGATCATTATAAAGTAAAGGTCTATAAGACCATATAAAAAAGAGAGGAAAAATAAGATGGCTGAAGTCTTAGGAAGGGCCTAATTCTTCAGACCTCGAACTGCCGCTCCCTAACATCGCTAGAGATTGCTTCAAACTAGTGATCTCTTCTTCAAGCTCCTTCTTTTTCAATAGGCTCCTATAAATAATTTATCAACCTATCAGAAATTATCTTTGGACTCCTACAACTATCTTCTTAAAACTTCGGACTCGGCCTCTACATCCTTGATGACTTCTCACTTGTAAGCTAGTTAAATCTTCAACTGTTGAAGCTTGGCCGATTCCTTGGTGGATGTTGCAGATAGAGTCCCTAAGGAGTTCCTTAAGGAAAGAAGCTCATCTAACTCCATGTTCGAGCTGGCCTCCACCTGCTCCACCAATTGCCTTTTAAGACTAGCCATCTTCTCATCCGCTCTTCAAAGTTACTACTGGAGGCTGGCAATTTCATTACTTTGGCTGAGCTTGAAATTCTTGAGTGAAACCTCGATGATATGGAGTTGAATTTGAAGCTCTGAAAATCTCTTAGACCAATTCTAGTCAGACTTTTCTTGACTAATTGACCACACCGAGCTTTCCTCCAATAACCAAATTTTCTCCTTCGCCACGTTGAGTTCAACTTCAAGGGAGCAAGCTTTAGCTGTTGAAGTCTAGGAGTTATCACTTGCACACTTCTTGACCTTCTCGAGCTCTTCATTTAAGTGAAACCTTTTGATATTATATTATTTAAATAATTTTCTAGATGATTGATATAGATGATCAATTTCAGCGGCAGCATTGGCATCATCCTTCTTCGATTTCTTAAGTTCATCTTTGACTTTCTCCAATTTTCTTTTAAGATGATGAATTTTCCTCCTTTGGCTCCTTATGTGAGCATTCAAGAAAACACCCTGAGGAAGGGGGTCAGCTTCGACAGGGGACTGCACTTGAAGCATGAAAATATCACGACATAGGTTTCACAGAAGGAAGACTCATTCTCAAAATTAACTTCATTAATCAAAATATTTTTAATACATGGAGGAAAAATGGAAAAGAAAATACAAAAATAGGAGGTCTCAGACCTCTGGAGGAATAGTGAAAGAGTCTGGTGCAACCTCGATCGGCGCGGGCCCTTCAACAGTGGCAGGAGAAGGTAAGGTTGGAGGTGTGGCGGAAGTTGGCTCGATAGGTGAGAGGTTTGTTGTAGCAGTAGATGGATCCACCATCTCCTCAGAAGCCCCTTCATACAGGAAGTTAAGGTCGAGCTCCAAAAATTTG
Source organism: Cocos nucifera (assembly GCA_006176705.1). Lineage (NCBI taxonomy): Eukaryota > Viridiplantae > Streptophyta > Magnoliopsida > Arecales > Arecaceae > Cocos > Cocos nucifera. Next base: position 112,758 of record QRFJ01002690.1, read on the forward strand.
TTAGCCACCCATTCTTCACAGAGCTCGTAACCTTTATTGAAGGCCTCCTAGCCAAATTTATTTCAAAAGAGATCTTGAACTCTTCTATCACTCAGGCCAATGCCTTTGAGATCTGCTCCTTTAATCCGGTAGTCTCGACTTTAGCCCTTTTCCTCCGCTCTTCTTCCAAGTCTAAGGCAGCTTTTAGCTCTACTAATGTTTCTTTCTCTTTACGGAGCACTTCTTGAAGAACCTCAACCTTGACAAATTTATCTTTGAAAGAGCGATCAACCCCATCTCACTCCTTACTTAGGTGCTCGACCTCGGCCTGGTAATCCTCTTGGGTCTTCATCAATTCTAACCTCAAGCAGTTCAGTGATCTGATGTAGCCCAATATTTGATGGCCCGTCTATTTAAAAGATATACATATGATGATGAAATAGGTTGTGCGAACAAGTAAACATTAAAAAATTTAAAGAAACAAGAAGGATGAGGTAACTGCCTCAAGAAAAGATCCTAATGAATCCCAAGTGCGCTGGTCGATATCAACATCGATGATTCTATCTACATCTTCGGGTATGGTAAACCCGTCAATCAAACCTCGGATGATTTCATGGTTGTTGAAGGGGTTCTCTCCTATTTCTTCATCGAGGATATCGGGCCCATTATGGTGGACCATCCATTAGGACTTCCTCAAAGTCCTTTTAGTCCCCTTCTTCCTCGCCTCTTTCTTCCTTCTGAGAGGAGGCTCTGGGACTTGGGCCTCAGTAGGAGGGCTCGACGGTATTGGAGGATCGGTGGCCTTAGTAGTAGTGTCGAACTCGATAGTGGGAGGAGCCTCGACTTCAGGAGTAACTTCAGGGGCACCCACGGCACTGAGGAGGGCTGCAGAGCTCGCAACATCCATCTTTGCTTTTTTTGAACTTTCTACTAGCACCTTACCTTTTCTTTTGTGGGCTGGAGCCCCCTTGTGAGCATTTCAACCACCTGGACGTCCATTTTTATAGTGAAGAAGAGTATAATCAGAGTGAAGAAAGAGAAAGAAAAGAAGTAACCTACAACTTTGGTCGTGTACCTATTGGATTCAAGGGACTGAGTCTGAGTTGAATAGAGTCTATTCTTTTATTAGCTCAGACACAGGAGGAGATTGAAAATCCTTAAATTTGCTAACCAACTCCTGGTCCTCTTTCTCTAACCCCGGGACTTGACAGAAGGAATTTCTTAGGTTTTTCCAAGATGAAAGTCTTAAATCTAAGGTCGGGTAAGAAATGAAGACAAATTTCTCTTTCTAGTTATGGATGGAGGAGGGGGCATCCTTAAGCAACCCTTTCTTGCCTAATTGGGATGAAATGTACCACCAGTCCTTTGCAGTAGGATGATGCTTAAGGGTAAAATTAGTTTGGAAAAGCAAAGTAGTAGACCAAACTTCGATGAATATATAGAGAGCAAGAAATTCTTCTATGAACCTAAAGGAGTTTGACACTACAGAAGCTAAAGAGATGTGTAGAAAATGGTAAAGAGATACAATAAAAGCAGAGAGAGAAAGCCATAATCTAGTGTGGAATATCTCCAAATATAAGCAGAATCGACCTGGAGGAAGGGCGCAAGCTTGGCCACTCGATCCAGAAAGTTCCAACTCGTACTCAGTAGGCACCCCATACTGGATCCTGATTAATGATAGGTCTTCAGAGATTAAAGAACAAGGAATGATTTTTGGTGTAAAATTTGCCTGAGGTATTGCAGGATCAAGTTCTATTTTGATCTTAGAATTTTTGGAGTTTGGGTCAACCGAACTCCTAGAACCACTAGACCAACAAACCTTGGACAACATCTAGATCGAATTAAATTCGGAGAAATCTCTAAAAAACTCAAAAAAAGGGATGGTGAAAATTTGAAGACGAGGAATGGTTATACCCATCTAGAAAAACTTGAAGAAACTCGAAGAATGCAAGAAAGCTAGAAATCAAAAGAACTAGGATGAAGAACTGACCTAAACTAAATCGAAAGACTAGGAAAAAAGACTGGAAAGATGAGGGATGATCAAGAAAGACACCAATGGCCAGAGATGTCATGAGAGAACAAGGGCGACAGTGATGGAACACTTGAGAACAATGAAAAATGGAGGAAGGAGAAGAAGAAGGGGCATAGATGATGGTAAGAAGCCACAGGAGAAGGAGAGATTTAAATAGAAAATTAGAACCATAGAAAATTATGACTGCAGGACTCCTTCAGCCAACCTTAACCCACCACATGTCCCATTTACACCTGCCGCCTGATAAAACACTAATTGTGTTGTACATAGAGCTCTGTGCTAGATGAATTTTCAAAGAGAATTGCCCCTTTAGATCATTAAACATTAAAATCTTGGTACTAATTTGAAAAAAGATAAAAAGTTTCATTCTCCTAAAGTGGGAGGCTGCCAAAGAATCTCGGCTGTAGCAACTTCTCTATATACTCTCTTCATTCAAAATTCAAACTCGAGAGTAGGGAGATAAGTGTTGGGGGTAAAAAGACCTCCGCTGTAGTTCTTGGCCAAAGTCCTTGATCACTGACCTCCTTCTTATTGGGATTTACCGATTTCCACAGCAACGAGTTCGTACTACAGAACCTCCCTAAAGCACATAGAAGTCCATCAACACGATCGTGAATGGTGAAGAAAAACTACTATTATGCTGACCTTGTCTTTTGACTAAAAATGAATGATAGGATCAGGGCCCAGTTGCACCCCTTCCTGGCAAACTTCTTTAGTCGTGGCCTTCTAATCACACTCCTTCCAGACAAACTTCTTCAGTCGTGCTCCTCCAATCAAGCTCCTTCCGGATAAACTCCTCCAGTCATGGTTCTTTCGGACAAACTCCTCTAGTCGCACTCCATCTGGATGAACCTCTTCAGTCACGCTCCTTCCAGATGAACTCCTCTAATCGCACCCCTTCCAGACAAACTTCTCTAGTCGCGCTCCTCCAATCGCGCTCCTTTCGAATGAACTCCTCTAGTCATGCCCCTTCCAGACGATCTCCTCCAGTCACACTCCTTTCAAACGAACCTCTCTAGTCAAGTTCCTCCAATTGCACTCCTTTCAGATGAACTCCTCCAGTCACACTTCTTTCAGATGAACTCCTCCAGTGGCACTCCTTTCAGATGAACCTCTCTAGTCGCACTCCTCCAATCACGCTCCTTTTGGATGAACTCCTTTAGTCGCGCTTCTTTCAGATGAACTCCTCTAGTTGCACTTTTTCTGGATGAACTCCTCCAGTTGTGCTCCTTCTGAACGAACTCCTCTAGTCATGCTTCTTCTAGATAAACCCTTCTTAATTGATCTCCATCCAGTCAAACTCCTTCTAGTCACCTAAAAGGACCTCATCATCTACGTAAATTCAGCTCCCAACTCAATATAAACTAACCTGCATGTGAACAACCTTAGAGGAGTTCGAACTTTTCTAGATCTATTGTGACTTGAAGCCCTTCACTATCGATATTTATTCCATCAGAACCTCAGCTATTAAATCTCGATGGGTTGGCACGTCATGACAATGGATACCATTCTTCATAATAAACTCTAGGTGGCCCCAAGCAGCCCATTACTAGATGGTTATGGCTATTACCATCAGTTTGTTATAGGCTTCATCTATAAAAGAGATCCTTCAGATACGTATTTCTCTAAGCTCTCTTCTCCTTTCTATCACTCTACTTCTTTATATCCTAAGCACTCCATTTCAGTTGGCCAAAAAATTAACTTGAGCATTGGAGGATCCTGCAGGAGCCATCCATCTCTAGTTTGGACTTTGTTTTGTAGGTCCCATTGGCGGCCTCGTCTTCCCAACTCCAGCTACCCTCAGCGCCCTCTCAAATTTCTGCACCAATACTTTGATTAGTACAAGAATTTATCCTTGTGCTACTGGCTTAGGTTCGAATCTATGGGGTCACACACATTAAATATTTCTATCTAATCTGATGGTTGATTAACGATTATGATTCATTTTAGGATCAAATCATCAATACGATTGATGATTGATCTAGTACAAATATTGCAGGAGGATTAATTAGCAATTAAATTGCTAGTTGGCTTAATCTAATTGAGCATTAGGACTGAGATCAAGTCTAATTGAATAAGCTTCAATTTAGTTTGGTTTGGATTTGATTAGGTCAAGTCTAATTGGTTTATGAGATAAGCCAATTACAAGAAAGATCAATTCGTAATTTGATTAAGACATGAGTACATCTAATTTCTAATTGGCTAAAAATTTAAATCAAATTTAAAACAGATTTAATCAAATTTAAATGAGCTTCTAGTTGGACTAGGATCATTCTTAATTAGATTGTACCAATCCTAATTTAGTTGGGGTTAAAATTGGTTTGACCAAAGAATATATGAGAGCCCAATTTGACTGAGGCTCTCTTTCTTCCCTTGCACCTAGAACCCCATGCCTCATGCCATTTTCTTCTAATTTTTGTGTGACTTTTCTCACACCCAAGGAGCCCCACGTGCATGACTTATCTCTTAGGTTGGAAAGAAATATTGACTGGGTCAAAACAAGCAAGTTGTTTTGACCTAGGACTCTATTTGATAGAGTTTGTTAGTTCCAAAACTCTGTCCAACCAAGCCATCATATTTAATTAGATTTTGATCTAATTTTTTTATGAAAAAGGAAGGATTTTGTGCATGCCCTTCTGCTATCCCATGCCCAAGGAATTAAAGGTGGTGCCCAAAAGTTGGGCACCCCAAGTTTCTTGCCTTGAAATCTTTCCTATCTAGGTATTTGACCTAGACTAGGACTCCTCCTCTCTACCCTATTTAAGAGGATGTTTGGTGTAGGATTTCCATCAGTTTTCCACCATGAAATATCAAAGTGGGGCATGGGTTATTGGGTGCAAAATCTCTTAGGGCATGGGCTTTCTTTAGGATATCACGTTTGTGTGTCCTGGTGAGAGAAAAGAAAGAAGAGAAGAAGGGGTTCTTTTTTAGGATTTTTGATCTCCTTCGTCTACATACATTTGAGAGATAAGAGAGAAAGAGTTTGTTTCTTAAGTCCATTGATTCTTTATTCCTTGGAAGGTCTATGAGTTCCAGAGAAAAAGATTCGAGATCAACCATCAGGAGGGATCTACAAGGAGCTAGTACCCCGAGCAAATCTTCAATCATTGAACCTCTGATCAGCATACTGTTAGATATGTATGTCCTAGAAGTCAGAATTGACTGACACATGTTATACACTTCTAAGAGCAAAATTATAATTTTGACTATAAATAATAAAATGAATTATTTTCTATCACAATGTGTATTTAGTGTCTGTGATACATTCCTTGAGTTAATGGCAATGATAATTCTTATTTTCAAGAGTTGAAAATTTAAGACATGAATTTTCATTATTAACTCATAAAATGCTCCCAACCGTAGGATCGTCATGAGGATGGTGATTGATCTAGAAGGTTGGTGTACAATCACTTCTTTATAGTAGATGAGTCTTGAGTCTATGGTGTAGAGACATTAGAGCGAGAGTAGATACTCGTTAGAAAATGAGGGCACTGAGCATGACCACTTCAAGCAGTCATAAGAAAGTCTATCTTCTCGTCGATGACTGGCTCGAAGCTGCAGTGGTGTGTCTGATTCTTTGACCTAAGGTGTATCGACAGTTCACCTTGAGGGTGTTATAGTTTGACTACACCATGACTCGATCTTCTAGCCATCTAGAATCCTGAGGTGTATGTTGACTATAGCATGTTCGTTGTAGGAATTTGAATACACCAAGAGGAAATCTATCTACCTCGATAGATGAGGAGCAGCCCTATGATGATCATGAGATCAAGTCCATAAGCCTATAGCCATGGTAGAGTGAAATGATGGAAAGAGTTTCTATTAAGATTTTCACATCCGACTTGAATCGAATGATTAATTCATATGACGAAAATTAGGGTTTGACGAGTTCATCTTAACCCTAAACCAAAAGGGGCTCAAGATAGAAGAACTTAATCACACATGTAACTGCACTAACAGGTTCATTTTCAGTTCTAATGGATTACCATCATATACTGCTAGGTGTCATTGGTGGATTTTAGAAGCAATTAGAATGATTTAGATGATTGATCATTCTAGTTGTCTGAATCAGAAAGTTCTGATCCATTGGAAGGTGTTTTGATAATGTCGATGATAGAGATCGTGACATATCTCATTACCATATAGAATTAAACCTAACTGGGTCACACAAATAAGAGTTTGGATCTAGATATCATCAATTGAACTAACCCAGTTCAATTGATTTGAATTAGATTCAATTAGGTTCAAGAAAATTGTGCTAGCACACGATTGAGCCTAAAGTTCTCCTTCAACAATCATTAAATGTTGTCTCGATTGAGCTAAATATGTTTGGACTCACTCAGCTACCATTACTTGGTTTGACTAGAGCTTGTCCTAGTTAGAAAAGGGTTGTCTTAATTTATGAGATAAATTTGAGACAACACCTGCCATTTTTCATCACCTGCTAATTCTTGTCTTTTGACTTTGGTCAAATGTTGACCTTTGACACTTAGACATCTGCCCATATATCATGCATCCATAGGGGAGTAGATAGGAGTTTGTCCCCCTACTAGAAAGAGAAAAGGAGGGGGTGCAATGCCTAGGAAGGTGTGCACCCAAGGATAATGATGCCTAGTGTCCCATACAGATGAGACTCCAGGTTGCTTCTTGGCATCAAACTAGGTGGCGTCAAAGACTCCACTTTGACCAGTCTTGGTGCCATCTAAAGATGTTGGAGAGGGGCTCTCATCTGATTGGATCATGTGATGTCATTCCACCAACCAGATTTAGATCTGATTGCATGAAGAGATGTGATTGGCCAGGATGATGTGGCACTGCATGGTGCAGCAGGGTCTATATAAACCCTATCTGTGCTTAGGTTTAGAAAAGTTCCCCCCTTGCCCACACCACATAGCCATCTCCCTCTCTCCTTCATGCCTACCTCTGATCCTCTCTCTCCTCTCCGTGCCTAAGGGACTTTGGACTTCAGTTTGGTGCGATCCAAACAAGAAAAAGGCGACAAGAAAGGAAGAAGGCAACACTGCTGCAAGAGACGACATCGGATCTTCAAAAATTATTTTGAAGACCTTCAAGATCAGATCTAAATCTAATCATTGAAGAAAAGATTGAGAAGAAGGAGATATCCAAATTCTACCTGACTGGATACCGGTAGAGGCCAGGCGATTGCATGGCTACATCTAGAACCTTAGGCAATTAGCAGGATCATCATAGGATAACAAGATTATCTAAGAACAAGATATGAATTAAATTTAATTTAATTTAATTTAATTTATTTTATTAGATTCATCAAATAAAATTTAAAAAGTATCAAATTTTATTTAGATCTAAGAAAAAAAATTTTGAAATATTTTTCTTGGTCAAATCAGATTTGAACGAACCTGACCCAAAAAAATAGGTTTTTCCCTTTAATTGGTATCAGAGCCAGGTTCCTATAAATAATTTAGATCTAATTTTAATTTAATTTTTATCTAATAATTAGGTAATTTTAGATTTCACATAAGATATGATTAGATCTAAAATTAAAAAAATTAAAAATTAAATAATTTAGATCTAAGTTCTACAAGATGCATGACTAGTTGTAGAATAGAATAGTTCTATCTATAGTCTTGCATGATCATAATTTAATTTGATTAAGTTATAATTTTTAGATCTATTTATTTATTATTTTTTAATATTATAAATATTATAATAAGATCTATAAAATAAAAAATAAAATTATTTAATTTCTATTCATATCAGATATGATGAATGCATGTTTAGACTAGTTGTAGAATTATTCTACATGATTATCTAGAATAGAATTTATTTTGATGTGATCAATTTAAATTTAATTTTTTAGATGATTATAAAATAATTTAGATCTAAAAATATGCATGATATGATACATGAGATGTATGCAAAACATGTTTATAGTTAGATCAATTTTATATATGAGATATATGATGTACATCTAACTAGTTTTGTAGTTTTTATATTTCTGATTAAGACATTCTCCTTTACCATCCAATCATAAGAATAAAGTAGGATTTAAATATCCTCTCCTTCCATTTGATGGGGTGTTCTTTTGATGTGTAGGAGTGCTGTGCATTCGTCCTTAATCAAAAATTTAAAAATTTATTTTCTGCAAAATCCTAGATCCTAAAATCCTAGAATCTTATTTACATATTTTGTTTGTGAATCCTAAACATAATTGAGAATTAAGATTATGAAATATGTTAAGTCTAAAAATTAAAAATTTTTAGATTTAAGATATATTCATAAAATTGGGTTCGGGCTTGGATAGCTTAATTAGGTCTAAATGGTTGATCAAACCAAATCAAGAGTTGGTTAAATGGGATCAAGAGTGCTTAAATTGACCAGCCTAATAGGATTAAGTCTTCGTCAAGATCAAATCACATGAGTGATCGATCAAGCTAAGACCTAATTAGGCTTAGTGGTTTGAGTCTAGATTGTAGGCAAATCCGATTGGTTCTAGCTCAATAATTTGATGTCTAAGGTAAGTTTGGCAAATACGACTAACTGATTTTTAATTGGAAGCTATTCGACTCAAATGCATTCTTATCGAGTTAATGGCATATTCCTTCCACCGATCTCACTTACCTGATCATATTTGTTGGCTCAGTCCTGATCTGAGGTGGCCAATAATCTGAGCTAACCCATGCCACTAGGTTAGTCATAATTGTTATGACTATATCAAGTCTAGTTTAATGAGACCAAAATCAAGTCTTCCTAAGAAAAGATTAAGTCTAAGGTCTTCCATCATTGTAGATATGGGAGCGCCTTCCAAGGTTGATTGTTCTCAGTTGGTTACAGTGGTTCAGTTTCACCAGGAAAATGCAATCATATCTATTAGGTATTGGATGCTATGAGTTAGAGGATGGATTGGGCTCAATATTCTGGATACAGTGAGAGACTCAATTAGGAATCTAATCTGTGTAAATGGTGGGTCTGACTTAACTAAGGAGTGGATCAATATTTCGAGCATGATGAGATTCATAAATTAGAGATCTACTCTGAGTGCATCATGATTAGAGAATCATTGAACAAGAGTTGTTCACTCATTGGCTAACCCATCATCAATAATTGTTAGGGGAGGTGATGAGTCGGTGGGATCACACCACCCACTAGAAATCATTAATTATGGAGGTTTTTGCATCTCTACAGAGGGAGTGTAGGGATCGAAGAAAATAGTGAAAGCTAATTTATTTAAAAATAAAACTTCTAAATAAATTGGTCAAGTCTTAATTACTATATCTAACTAGAAACTTTGACTCTCTACAGGAAAATATCTGCTTCCAATCGACTAGCACGTATCTTGAACACCTATAGACTAACTGAACCCAATTACAAGGATTACTCTAAAACTTTAAAATTATTTTGGATTCTAAGAAGTTAACTCATGTATTGGACTAGGACCCACCCACCTTACCAGCTCGTCCATCCACTGAATAGAGAGCATCTCTTGACAGGTGAACAGACGAAGATAACAAGGCCAGATATTACATGTTGGGCTTGATGTCTAATGAGCTTCAGTGCCAACATGATGATATCAGGACTGCTCGCCAAATGTTAGCTCACCTACAAGAGATATTTGGTGAACAAAGTCGCGTAGCCAAATATCAAGTCACTAAACAATTGTTCAAGGCTAAAATGCATGATGGACAGTCAGTCCAAGATCATTGTCTAATGATGATCAAGGATTTGGAAAAGCTTGAGAAGTTCGGTGTGAAGTTGGACCAGGATCTGCAAAATGATATAATTCTGCAATCCTTGACTGATGCATATGGGCAGTTCATCATGAGCTACCATATGCATAAACTTCAAAATTCTCTGGCCGAGCTTATGAACATGCTAGTTACTACTGAGCTTTCTATGAAAGGTTCCAAAGGCTTAGTGCTTGCTATGGAATGGACTTCTTCCAAGAGAAAATCTTTTGAAAAAAGAAGAAGTCTATGACAAAGCAAAAGGTGGAAGAAGGAAAGAAGAAAAAGATAGAGCTAAAGAAGAAGGCTGTTGATAAAGAAAAGTATTTTCATTGCAACACTGACGGCCACTGAAAGCAGAACTACCTAACTTACCTGGCCACCCTAAAGAATAAGAAGGAGGCAGGTCTTTCTAGAGGTACACTCGTTATTGAGTCTAACCTTATGGTTTCTTCTGCATTTAGTTAGGTGCTTGACTCTGGTTCTAGTGCTCATTTGTGCACTTTCATGTAGGGTCTTGCGGAAAGCAGAAGATTGAGGGATGGTGAGATGATCGTATGCATCAAAAATGGAGCAAGAGTTGCTGCTGTGGTCGTGGGAACATATCCTCTTCAACTACCATCTGGTTTAGACTTAGTATTAAAAGATTGTTATTATGTGCCTACAGCAAGCAAGAATTTGATTTCTATTTCATGATTAGTACAAGAAGGCTATGTAACTAGTTTTCTTAAGGATCATTGTAACATTCTTTATGAAAGAAATAAAATTGTAAGTGGTTTTCTTATTAATGGTCTTTACCAGTTACATATTGATGTATCTATTTTTAATATCGAGCAAAAGGTGAATGCCATAAAACCAAAATGACTTAGGGAAAGTTCAAATGATAGGTATCTATGGCACCTAAGGCTAGGTCATATAGTAGAAGATAGGATTAACAAATTAGAGAAAATTGGGATATTGAGTTCGTTGACTTTTGAATCATATCCAATTTGTAAATCTTGTCTTCATGGCAAAATGACTAAGCTCCCTTTTGTAGGACATGGGGAAAGGGCCACGGATCTTCTTGCCCTAGTACATACTGATGTGTGCGGCCCATTTGATGTGCCGGCTAGAGGCAACTTTGTCTACTTCATAATCATTATCGATGATTTATCTTGGAATGGATATATGTATCTTATGAGACACAAGTCTGAAGCTTTTGAAAAGTTCAAGAAATTCAAACATGAAGTAGAAAAGCAAACTGGAACACCCATTAAGATTCTTTGATTAGATCGAGGAGGTGAATATCTTAGTCAAAAATTTTTAGACTATCTCAAGAAAAATGGCATAGTCTCTCAATGGACTTCACCTAAAATACCTCAACTCAACGAGATGTCAAAACAAAGGAATCGGACCCTATTAGACATGGTTCGATCCATGATGAGCATCATAGACCTTCCTAATTTTCTTTAGAGATGTAGTCTATTAACTGCAATATACTTATTGAATAGGGTTCCTTCTAAAACCATTCCTACCATACCATATGATAAGAAACCAAGTCTGAATCATCTCAAAATTTGGGGTTGTCCGGCTCATGTCAAAAAATAACAAGTGGACAAGTTAGACTATAGATCCTTTGGAGCTTGATTTATAGGATATTCTAAAGAGTCATTAGGATATTATTTCTATATTTCAGAAGATCACAATGTGATTATGAGTCGACATGCCATCTTTCTTGAAAAATAGTTTATTCAATATAGCGGCATTGGAAAGCAGATCAAGCTCGAAGAGAAAGTCTCATAAGAGCAACAAGCTAAGGACCAAATGGAACCAAATCAGGTTGAGCCAATACAATCACTACCTCTTCCATCTCATAGATCGAAATAAATTTTCCATCCCCCTGAGAGGTACTTAGGTACTATTTCAGAAGAAGTAGAGAAAATGTTCCTTGTAGGTAATGAGGTTCATGGTAATGATCCCAAAACCTATGACAAGATGATATCGGATATCGACTCTGAGAAATGGTTAGAGGCAGTGAAGTCAGAAATTGACTTGATGCACTCAAATCAAGTCTGGACCTTGATAGATCCACCAGAAGGTATAGTACCTATTGGGTGTAAATGGATCTACAAGAGAAAGATTGGTGCAGATGGAAATATAGAGACATTCAAAGCTAGATTAGTGGCAAAAGAGTATAGTCAACGCGAAGGCATTGACTATCATGATATCTTTTCGTCAGTAGCTATGCTAAAATCCATCCGCACATTGCTTGCTATTGCAGCCTATTTTGATTATGAAATATGGCAAATGGACGTGAAAATGACGTTCTTAAATGGATACCTTGAGGAAGATATCTATATGGAACAGCCGCTAGGTTTCACATCCAGTGATGCTGATCACAAGCTATGCAAGCTGCAAAGGTCCATATATGGACTTAAGCAAGCATCTCAGAGCTGGAATACTCATTTTAATGATGTGATCAAATTATTTGATTTCACCTAGAACGAGAAGGAACCATGTGTCTTTAAAAAGATCAGTGGAAGTGCTATTATCTTCCTCGTATTGTACGTGGATGATATCCTCCTTATTAGGAATGATATTCCCATGTTGACCATGGTTAAAATATGGTTATCCAAAGAATTCTTCATGAAAGATCTAGGAGAAGCATCCTTTATTCTAGAAATTAAGGTCTATAGAGATAGACCAAATAGGATGCTAGAACTTTCACAGAAGATGTATATAGAGGAAGTGCTAAAGAGGTTTAGCATGGAAAACTCTAAGAGGGGATTAGTATCCTTCAGACATGGTATTCATCTCTCCAAGAAGATGTGCCCTAGCACACCTAAGGAGATAGAACACATGAGCAAGATCCCTTATGCTTCAACAGTAGGGAGCCTCATGTATGCCGTGTTTTGTACACATCCTAATATAGCCCATGCTATGTGTGTCACAAGCAGATATCAGTCGAATCCAGATGAAGAACATTGAACTTCTATGAAATGTATCCTTAAGTACTTGAGAAGAACTAAGGATATGCTGTTGGTTTTTGGTAATGGAGAACTTCAAGTCCAGGGGTATACAGACTCAATTTTACGTTCGATGTAGATGATCGAAAGTCAACATCTGAGAGTCTATTTGTGTGTAATGATGGTGTTGTCAGTTGAAAGAGTTCTAAGCAGATGGTGATAGTAGACTCCACCATGGAAGCAGAGTATATCGCTGCGTTAGAAGCTCCGAAGGAGGCATTCTAGTACAAAAAGTTTGCCACAGAGATTGGAGTGATGCCATCAGATGTCATTCCTCTATACTGCGACAATAATAGTGCCATAGCCCTTGCTAAGGGCTGAGATCTCATCAAAAATCCAAGCACATCAAACGGCGATATCACCTCATCCACGATTACCTCGAGAAAGGTTATGTTGAGGTCAAGAGAGTAGACTCTGCAGACAATATGGCAGACACACTCACAAAGTCATTGGGCCAGCAGAAGAATGAAGCCCACCTTGAGAAGATGGGATTTAGATTTGTAGCCAATTTGTTTTAGGTCAAGTGGGAGTTTGTTAGATATTTGTGTCCTAGAAGCCAGAATTGGCTAACACTTATTATACACTTCTAAGGGCAAAATTATAATTTTAACTATAAATAATAAAATAGATTATTTTTTATCACAATGTGTATTTAGTATCTGTGATACATCCCTTGAGTTAATGGCAATGATAATTCTTATTTTCAAGAATTAAAAATTTAAGAAATTAATTTTCATTATTAACTCATAAAATGCTCCCGACCGTAGGATCGTTATGAAGATGGTGATTGATCTGGAAGGTTGGTATACAATCACTTCTTTATAGTAGATGAATCTTGAGTCTATGGTGTAGAGACACTGGAGCGAGAGTATAGGTACTCGTTAGAGAACGAGGGCACTGAGCGTGACCACCTCGAGCAATCATAAGAAAATCTACCTTCTCGTCGATGACTGGCTTGAAGCTGTAGTGGTGTGTCTGGTTCTTTGACATGAGGTGCATCGGTAGTTCACCTTGAGGGTGTTATAGTTTGACTATACCATAACTCGATCTCCTAGCCATCCGAAACCCTGAGGTGTTTGTTGGCTATAGCATGTTCGTTGTAGGAATTGGATTGCACCAAGAGGAAATCTATCTACCTCGGTAGATGAGGAGCAGCCCTATGATGATCATGAGAATCAAGTCCATAAGCCCATGGCCATGGTAGAGTGAAATGATGGAAAGAGTTTCTATTAAGATTTTCACATCAGACTTGAATCGAATGATTAATTCATATGACAAAAATTAGGGTTTAATGAGTTCACCTTAACCCTAAATTGATAGAGGCTAAAGATAGAAGAACTTAATCACACATGTAACTGCACCGAGAGGTTCATTTTCTGTTCTGATGGGTTGTCACTATATACTGCTAGGTGTCACTGGTGTGTTTTGGGAGCAATTAGAATGATTTGGATGATCGATCATTCTAGTTGTCTGAATCAAAAAAGTTCTGATCCATTGGAAGGTATTTTGATGATGTCGATGATAGAGATCGTGACATATCTCATTACCATATAAAATTGAACCTAACTGGATCACACAAACAAGAATTTGGATCTGGATATCATCAATTAGACTAACCTAGTTCAATTGATTTGAATTAGATTCAATTAGGTTCAAGAAAGTCATGCTAGCACATGATTAAGCCTAAAGTTCTCCTTCAACAATCATTAAATATTATCTCGACTAAGCCAAATATGTTTGGGCTCACTCAGGTACCTTTACTTGATCTGACTGGAGCTTGTCTAGGTCAAGAAAGGGTTATCTTAATTTATGAGATAAATTTGAGATAATGTATGCCATTTTTCGTCACCTGCTAATTCTTATCTTTCAACTTTGGTCAAACGTTAACCTTTGACACTTAGATATTTGCCTATGTGTCATGCATCCATAGGAGAGCAGATAGGGGTTTATCTCCCTGCTAGAAAGAGGAAAGAAGGGTGTGCATGCCTAGGGAGGCGTGTGCCCAAAGATAATGATGCCTAGAGTCCCAACCAGATGGGACTCTAGATTGCTTCTTGGCATCAAACTAGGTGGTGCCAAAGATTCCACTTTGATCAGTCTTGGTGCCATCTAAGGATGTTGAAGAGGGGCTCTCATCTGATTAGGTCAGGTGATGTCATCCCACCAATCAGATTTAGATCTGATTGCATAAAGAGATATGATTGATCGGGATGATGTGGCACTGCATGACGCAGCAAGATCTATATAAACCCTATCTACGCCTATGTTTTGAAAAGTTCCCCCCTTGCCCATGCCACATAGCCATCTCCCTCTCTCCTTCATGCCTATCTCTGATCCTCTCTCTCCTCTCCACACCCAAGAGGCTTTGGGCTTCAGTTTGGTGAGATCTAGGTAAGAAAAAGGCGACAAGAAAGGAAGAAGGCAGCACTACTGCAAGAGACGACATCGAATCTTCAAAAGTTACTTTAAAGACCTTCAAGATCAGATCCAGATATGATCTTTGGAGAAAAGATTGAGAAGGAAGAGATATCCAAATCTTACCCTAGTGGATACCGATAGAGACTAGGTGATTGCGTGGCTACATCCAGAACCTCAGACAATCAGTAGGATCATCACAAGGTAGTAAGATTACCCAAGAACAAGGTATGAATTAAATCTAATTTAATTTAATTTATTTTATTTTATTAGATTCATCAAATTAGATCTAAAAAGTATCAAATTTGATTTAGATCTAAGAGAAAAAATTTTGAAATATTCCTCTTGGTCAAATCCGATTTGAACGAACCCGATCCGAGAAAATAGGTTTTTCCCTTCACGTAGGAGCCTCATGTGGACAACCTGTAGAGACCAGACATCCTGTACCACTCTGAGCAACAATCCCAACCATGAAATCCATGGTAGAGTTCTCGACCTACACACGGTATAGAGATCTGATTTCTATTAGATGCTAGATTAGATCTAGATCAATATTAATATGATCAATACCTTTATGTCATTTATTTTTTAGATTTTTACATTCTTTATATCATGTCATAACATCCTAGATTGTTGGTGTTTTTTACTTGCATAAATAGATTAATATGATTAATCTAAGACATTCACTATGTAATTTTTTAAAAAGTTTCAAAAAGCATGCATCAAACCCTACAAGTTTTTCCATCAACCTGTAACTACTTGATTGTTTGTATTGGCAACCTGCTGGGTCAAAGCGAACACCCATGCTTTTTTTTATAGTTTTTGATTTGCAAGTTTTGGAAGTCTTTGAACATTCCTTTTTTTTAATGGGATAATCTCATGCCATATGTCTTACTCTGCCACATGAAAAGCATGCTCCCGGCATTTTGAGATGAGGTCCATCATAATTTTTATCACAATATTCATCGATCATAGCTTCTTTATTATTATCTTAGTTATTAGTAGATTTTTCCTATCCATCATATAGATTTCCTACTATCTCGATCACTTTTTATTACTCCTTTTTTGTTCTGATCTTTTCATCTTGGATTCCGCATTCAAAACTTGTTTTAGTAAATCTTTATAATTGTTAAAAAGGTGAGAAAGTAATCGATATCGAATCTAATATCTTAAATCTTGCTCAAATCTATTAGCTTTGCTCTTTCTAGACTCCATGAGCTGGGGGCAAAAATGGTCTAACTCATTGAATTTGTTTGCATACTTCAATACCGTCATGTCATCTTTCTATCTTAAATCCAAGAACTCATTTTTCTTTACTAATCTCGTGGACTCAGGGAAGTATTGATCATAAAATATTTCCTTAAACTCCTCCCACATCTATTGGTTATCAGCATTTCCATACGCAGCTTTTAATGCAGTCTACCAAAACTCAATGTTTCCCTTTAGCATGGGAATGACTAGCCTAATCTTGACATCCTCGGGATACTGTAGTGCATCAAACATCATTTATATTTTTTTAATCCAGGTCTTCTCAACTAGACAGTCAAGTCCACCCTCAAACAGTGGTAGGTTGAGCCTTATAAACCTCTCATAATATGACTCTAAAGATAATATTGGTTAAGGAGCAGCTTGTGTCTACTGTTATTGCTGAATAAGTGAGCCACCACTTCACAAACTCCAGCAATGTTTGTTTGAGTGGCTAGTGCATTAATAGCCTACTCAATCAATTAGCTGGCAACTCTCCTTGTAGTCCTTCTTGCTCCTCTACTCCTGGTGGCAATATTCTCTAAGATTTCATTCTCACTATTGCTTATCGTCACCTATCAAAAATAGTTGCATTAATCAGCTTCCTTAAATGAGCAATAGGAACTCAAAAAAAACCTATCTATCTCATTCAATCAAACATGATCTAGCTAAACGAGACCTAATTATCCATTGCTAGACTTAAAATTCTACTCATGATCAACCTATTGCTTTGATAGCATAAAATGTTATGGACCAAATCCAAGATATAACATCGCTCTGCTACCGAAGGGTAACATCCTCGATAATACAAAGTCTATTAATCATAATCAACAAAAATCTATCATAAATAAAAATTATAAAAGGTTCAACTTCAATCATATATTAAATAATTAAATCGAGATTGGTTTAGAGCATCTAAATTCAAAATCAAAATCAAAACCCATGTCTCAAAATTTAGAAATAATTAACTATAAGTCTATGATCATCAAATAAACTAAGTTTCAGCTCCAAATTTTCAAGCTTGTTATGCAGATCCCCAAACCTGGATTCTCCATCATTCTTAGCTTTATTCCTCTATAAAAGAAAATGAAAAATAAAGAGATATGACCTACACTAGCTCAGTAAGTAAAATCTCTGCTTTTTTATCCAATTAAGCATAAATTTTTTCATGATAATATAATATTTAAAAAATAATAGATATTATAAAAATAAAGTACTTCATAGAGCATATAATAAAATAAATCATAAACCAGTCATACATTCATAAATCATGAATATTTTATAAACATGATTCATAAATTATTCTTGTCATGCATTTATATCATGTTTCAAAATATTGCTCACAAATATTCATGTTATGATTACTTTATACCCATGATAGGGCTAGTATTCTTAATCAACAAAATTCTTATTTCGTATGCAATCTTTATACCCACTGGTTGGGCCTTTGTTCTTATGGATGCTAGCTCTGGTGTGCATATACAGGTGCATGTCTTTAAAGAGCATTTAAAGAATTTGCTTCATAGGTCTATCACATTTGAGATTAAATAAAATATAATTAATTTACATGAAAAACTTCATCACCTAGTGTTATATGAAACTTAGTATATATTATGTTTGTTATGACTTTTGTATTCAATTTGGGTTGCCAAAAATCATGAAACCCTAATTTCATTTCCCTTTTCTACTCACTTCTTTGTTCTCTTTGTTCTTCTTCCATCTCGTGTTATATCCACATGGTTGCAGTTCAATGGTACTTCTAGATTTAGTCTTTCTAGTTGCTTGTTAGCTTCCTACAGTTCATCAAGCATTCCCCTTTTCTTTATGACTGTAATTTTGGGTGTTATTGCTCACCTAGGATTTAGAGTATGAGAACAATTCCTGGAATTGCAAAGATTCTTGGATCCTTTATTTTGGACAAATTTTAAGGCCATTCTAATTCTGATTTCCTATATTTTCATATCCCTTGACCAATCTCCATTTTGGGATTGCTATCATGGAAATGAGATAGGACTGAAGTCATTTATTTATTTTTGCTAAAATTCTCTACTTTAAGGTAGGTTTGGTTCATGACCAGAATCAAGATTGGAATTGGGATCAAAATAGGATGGTTTGGAATGGGAGTCGGAATGGCTGTGTCCTTCAATTTGTTTGGTTCATGATTGAAGTTGGAATCCAAATCAAAATGGGATTTGAATAGTAAATGATAGCAGAGATTGAATTTTGAGAGATTGGAGCATTCTTATTTCCTCTAGAATCAAAATGAAAATGAGATTCCCCCAAACCAAACAGTTGGAATGGGAGTCACTTATTCCCATTCCTATTCTAGAGTCAACTCCCCACAACCAAACATGCCCTTAGTTTCTGTGGTTTGTTGAAAACTCTTCCTGATTATGCAATCAAAGTATTTCATTTTTTAACCCTTTGCAAGCTTAGAACAAAGTTTAGAGTGACACAAAAGAATTTAAACTATTTTGAGAAGATAATTGAACCCTTGAAGTATAGAAAACAAATAAATTTTTAAAATCTAAGAAAAAAAGATAGCTAAGCAGAATCAAATGACAAACTAAATACAACTGATAACTTATCTTACCACCGAAGGCATTCACTATTGCATGGAATCCACCAAGGATCTTGTTGTGGGTAAAATAAGCCCCATCGAAGTCCACCACTTGGATGCCGGATGACCTCCTCAAAAATGAACAATTTTCATCCAACCACTACAATGCCCATCGATAACATGACGAACTTTGGTTGGCTGAACTAGAATAAAGCAACCAAGCTATCTTGCAACAAGCATATTTTATCCGCCTTGTGCTAGGGATCCCTGCAAGCAGAATTCCCGATCAATCGAACTCTTTTCTTAGGCAAATCCTACTTGAGCGAGTTTTTCAATCAAGCTCTCCTTCACTAGTAGTAGATATTGGAAATGACTGAATTCCTTCATGGCAATGTGTTCCAATAACTTGAACCCATCTAGCCAAGTTCCTTTCTAATTGTTCTATCTTCTACCAAATTGCAAGGCTTAAGTATTAAAGCCCGACCATCCGACCTTACTTGGCAACAAATTATAAAGGCAGCCAAATTCTCCCTCTACAAGCAGTGAATCCCTTGCAACCGAACTCCCATCGATCAAACTTCTCCCAATCATCTAGTGGACTCCTTTCAATCAAACTCCTTTCAGTGGTTGAGCTTGCCATCATATATTGGGCACCTCGACCGAACGGACTTGAACAATAGAAGGACCTCATCTCTACACAAGTTCAACTCTCAATTTAGCAAACATTAGTCATCCTGTAGATAACCTCAAAGGTGTCCGAACCTCACTAGAACTGCTGAACATAGAGTTCTTCATTACTAACTGATTGCTCACAAGCATTGATGTCCCATCCAAACTCCAACTATTATTCTCCAACGGACTAGCAGGTCATGATAACTAACACCACCCTCCATAACAAACTTCACATGGCCTCGAGCGGCCCATTAGCAGATGGTTATGGCTACCGCTATTATTCTGTTATGAGCTTTGCCTATTTAAAAGACCCCCTAGATATGTCTTCTTTCCTAAACTTTCATACTCAACTCGACACTCTACTCATTTCTTTTCCTAAGTACTCCATTCTCGTTGGCTAGGGAACTAACTTGAGCGTCGAAGGATCCTGTCGAAGCCACCCACCTCTAATTTGAACTTGCTTTGTAGATCTTGATGGTGACTTCGTCTACTCCAGGTCCAACCAGCTTCGATGTCGACATAGTTTTCTATGCCAATAGGATTGATGCTAGAGAAAGAAATTCTAAGCTCTTATTCTAAAAGAAGTGCTCAGTCGATCTCATTTTCTTTCTTTTACTCTCAACCCCTTCTATTTCTCTCCTTCTGATCTTCATTTGCTTCTGAAAGATGCTGCTAAGGAAGGCTTCTACCCAGCGATCAACTACCTCCACCGTCAGATCTGAACCAGACCCACTCACTTCGATCCCCTCATTGGCACCTCACCCACCTCCACCAGCAGTCATGGTGGATTTGGAGTAATTTAACCTACTGATCTAGTAGGTTAAGGGCCTTACTGAAGTAGTGCAGGCCATGCAGCAATCTTCGACACCGGTCTAGCCAAAGAAAATCTCACTAGAATATTGAGATCCAGCACAAGAAAGGCACACCTATGGAAGTCGGTCGATAACCCCTAAGAAGGGAAAGCAGAGAGTGGTGAGCCTCTATTCCGACCATGACTCCACCCTCGAAAGATCCCTGCCACCATTCAGCCAAAGAACCCTTCAGATTTGTGATCGAGAAGATTTTCTCAATCAAAAACTTCGAGAGATGAATCAGCTTATTGAGGATCTCCATTATGCTGCCCTTGACTACATTGATGACATCTACACAGACCCCCCATTCTCTCTTCAAATCATGAGGAGTCCATCCCGTCGAACTTCAAACTTTCTTTGTTTAAGATTTACGATGGAACCTTAGATCCGGCCAACCACTTTGAGGCCTTTCGGATCATGATGCAGCTCCACGATGCACTAGATGCCATTTTATGCCAAGCTTTATTCTTAACTATGAAGGAAGCAGCAAGAAATTGATACTCAAGCCTTAAATTGGATACGATCTACTTCCTTGATTAAATGAGTCATCAATTTATGGCTCACTTCATGATAGCTAATGTCTAAGGCAAGGTTCAAACTCTCTCATTAACATCAAGCAAACAAAAGGAGAGTCCTTCTAGGCTTACGTCAGCTGCTTCAATGCTGTCGCACTAGAGGTTCGAAACTTGGATCAATCCATAGCCATAGCTATGCTGAAGAGCAATCTTCAGAAGAATGATCTTCTATCCTTCTTGGAGAGAAAGTATCTCAGAGATTTTATTGATATGCTGGCCCGGGCTGAGAGTTATGCCCAAGTAGAGGAAGCTTTTCAAATAAAGAATGATGAGGCCATATGATAGATCACGATGTTGTCATTAAGACACTATATTTATTGGTTTAAATTCGACTTCTTAAATTAATTAAAAATAGATAGTAAGTAGTAAGTCGGGTCGAATTCATAAGAAATGTAGTATTTCATATTTGAAATCTTTAATTTTATTAAAAAAAAAGTTTTGAAATCAAAAGTGAAGTTAAAAAATAAAATGCAAAAATTAAAAGATGCAGAAATTTATACTTGGTATTAAGATCTACTAGTTATATCTTAGCATCTACTTATAATAAAATAAAAATAAAAATAATTAAAATATAAAAATTAAATTATAATAAAAATAAAAAGCTAAAATATATAAAAATAAAATTTACATTAATTAAAATTTTAAAATTTAAATACATGAAATTAAAAAGAAAAGAAAAAAAATTAAAATAGCCTGATCTCTGATCTTGGATCAGCATTGGCTGAAAGATGGTATAGAAGCCAAGCTCTTCCTCTAGACACTAGTTGTCTTGAAGCAGCCATTAATCCAAGCCTGGCTTTATCCTATACCAAAGCTTCACCTTAACCGAAGGCACTGAACTCTAGAGGCTTGGGGTTCAATTCATAGAACTAGGAGGGTTGGAGGATTTTCTTCTAGATAATGTGGGACTAAGGAATATTTTAATCATCAAAATAGAAATAAATCCTAATTAAAATTGGATTAAAATAGCTTCTAAATGAATCTGATGAAGTTTGGTGAAATCTGACCATTTGATAGGAATCCAACGAACTAAAAATCATCAAAATTGGATATGTATCAGCCCAGATCAGGTAGAATTAAATTCTGACCATTGATCATGCATTGATTGAGAAAATCTGGCCATTGATTTCATGTAGGGTGTCTTGATCACTATCGGGAGCATCCTGGATTGTCGAATCATCACCTAGCATGAGCGCTGCCATCGGATGGTGCAGATGGAGCTGATAGCATTCAAATTAAACCCAATAGTCGTCCGATCTTAACCACAAGCGACCGTAGCCATCCAATCGCATAATTACTGTTCCCATGGACTGTGTGGACCAGTTTCACCACACACCGTAATCAATCAGCACCTTCTTTCGTCGAGTGAAAAGATCAAAATGCTCTATGAGCCATGATAGATTTTCTATAAATCCTTTAAGGGTATTGGTCCACCACGTGTCAGCGCGTGATTTACTGTCTTCTGCTGAGTTGACGGTCCATACCTGATTTCGTGGACCGACTGGTGGCTTCTATGGCTGAGTCGACTTTGATGGCTTGGCTTGGCTTGGTGGCTTGGCTTGCGAAACCGGTTGAGCCATTTTCTTTTTTTTAATTTTATTTTTTTCTTTTATTTGTAAAATTCATATTTGATCAATTTTAACTTTATTTTGCTTCAAACTTATTTTGTTGTAATAAAAAAATGAGCTCTTTCCATTGATAATAAAATTTTATTTTTTAATTTTATTTTTTTAATTAATTTTTTAATTAATAAAATATAAATTTCTTAAAAATATATATCAATTAATTATTAATTCTTAAAAATAAATATAAATTAATTGATAAATTGATGCTTTTATAGGTAAATTTATGATACTTATCACACCTCCAACTTAAGCTTTGTCCATCCTCAAGTAAAGAAAAAATTTAGTTTTAAATATCTTTTAAGTTTAGAGTTTCGAATTTTACCTAAGTAGTTTTCAAAATGGCCATTGATATTCAGTAGAGTTTAAGTGAGACATATCATTGGGGTATTAATACTTACGAATATAAAAATTAAGTAAAAAATACTTAATTTTTTTGAATTTTTTCTAAATTATCCTATCTTTATCTTTGAATTGTCTAAAGTTTCATATGAACAAGTGTATTGTTACTTTCATCTTTTATTTATTATTATTATTATTTTTAAAAAATAAAATAAAATAAAAATTAAATTAAATTAAATTAAACTAACTAAAAAATTATTAAAATTAATAATTAAATTAAATTAAATTAAAAATAATAATTAAATAAATAAAATAATAAAAAAATTTAAAAAAATTTTAATAAAAAATTTAAATTTTTTTAATAAAAAAATTATTAAAAAAATTTTTAAAAAATTTTTGAACCATACATTAGGGTTACACTAATACATGCACGGTAGGAAATCACTTTTTCTGATTTAGTTGAACTTAATTGAATGATTGATTTATATTAAATCTGATAATTAAATGGCTGATTTGAACCTAATAGTCTAAAAATTAGATAAAGTTGACCTTCTTATCTAAAAATTAGATCAATTCCTAATCCTAGATCAATAATCTCCTATACAATTTACATCATCTTCTAATTATCAGGAGATTTGTTCAATCTGTGCTAGCCCAACCCATCATGTGAGTGAATATCCTATGGCTACACAGTTTCCATATTTTATCCAAGAATAAGTTCAAGTTACTCAAGGTTACTCCAAAATGATTAATGATCCATTTTCAAATTCATATAACTCTGGTTGGAGCAACCACCATAATTTTTTTTGGATACCTCAATAGACTCAGGCTCAGACCCAAATTTTACCTATCCAAAACTATCAAAATAAGCCCCAATACCAAAACTGTGTCTATAATAATGGTCAACCTAATCAATTTACCTAGCCATCATATAACAATCAGCCATCATGCCCACCTCCTCAACAAACCAATTTAGTCGATGATAGATTTAACCAACTTCAACAATTAATTCTAACTCAACAATAATCTATCACCAAGCTAGAAGTTCAAATAGGATAATTAGTTGAGTCTAATATGAGGAGAGAACTAGGTCAACTGTCGAGCCTACCAATTTCAAACAACCCACCTAATGTCCACCAACCATCTGGATCAAGTTATCAATTTAATATCTCACTTAAGAATCTCCAATTTGAGAATGCCAAAGTAATTTCTGAACTTAAAAACTATAGGATTCTTATGGACCCATACCAAGACCAGGTGAGAGAGGCTAGTACTGATGCAAGCCAAAATAAAAGTTAGAGGAACATGTTAGTACTGAAGCTAACCACATAGAAGAATCCAAGCCAGAAACTAGTATTGATGCTAGTTCCAATTTAAATTAGATAGATAAAGGGGAATGAAAATAGATGATTTATCTAAAACTTATAAACCTAATGTCCTATTCTCTTGAACACTAGAAGTCGGTTCTTCTTACAAAAATCAAGAGGCATGTAATGAAGTATCAATGGAGTTATTTAAGTAAGATCACATTAATTTACCTCCAGAATTAAACCCATTTTTTGACATCCTTCCAGTACCCAATGCATTAAACTCAACTCCTAAACCAAAAACATAATTCTTGAGTATTTTAGATGAACAAATAGGAAAAATTCTTAAAAAATAAGGGTCTGAGAAAGGGGTCACAAACTATATTTCCAAAATTAATAACGAATATATCAATAATAGGATAATAAACTATTTTTCTAAAATTAACAATCCAAAATCATTGAAATTTATCAATCCAATATTTGATACAGGATAGCTAAGCTGCATTGTGTCTAGCTAAAGATGGTAAACCTAGCGCTTGTTGGAAGACAATCCAATATTTATCTTTTTTGCATCTAATTTTTAGTTTATTTTCTTTTTATGTCATCTTGAATAAAGTTGGAGGGAGAGCTTAAATTTGTTAGATATGTGTGCCCTAGAAGCCAGAATTGGCTAACACTTATAATACACATCTTAGGGCAAAATTATAATTTTGACTATAAATAATAAAATGGATTATTTTCTATCATAGTGTGTATTTGAAAGTGTCTATAATACATCCCTTGAGTTAATGGTAATAATAGCTCATATTTTCAAGAGTTAAAAATTTAAGACATGAATTTTAATTATTAACTCATAAAATGCTTCCGACCATAGGATCATCATGTGGATGCTGATTGATCTGGAAGGTTGGTGTACGATCACTTCTTTAGGATAGATGAGTCTTGAGTTTATGGTGTAGAGACACCAGAGCAAGAGTATAGGTACTCATTAGAGAACGAGGGCACTGAGCATGACCACCTCGAGTAGTCATCAAGAAGTCTACCTTCTCATCAATGACTGGCTCGAAGCTACAGTGGTGTGTCTGATTCTTTGACCTAAGGTGCATCGATAGTTAACCTTGAGGGTGTTATAGTTTGACTATATCATAACTTGATCTCCTAGCTATTCGAAATCCTGAGGTGTAATTTGGCTATAGCATGTTCATTGTAGGAATTGGATTGCACCAATAGGAGATCTATCTACCTCGATAGATGAGGAGCAGTCCTATGATGATCATGAGAATCAAGTCCATAAGCCCATGACCATGGTAGAGTAAAATAATAGAAAGAGTTTCTATTAGAATTTTCACATTGGACTTGAATCAAATGATTAAATCATATGACAAAAATTAGGGTTTGACGAGATCACCTTAACCCTAATCCGATCGGGGCTCAAGATGGAGAAAATTAATCACATAGGTAACTACACTGAGAGGTTCATTTTTAGTTCTGATGGATTACCACCATATACTGCTAGGTGTCATTGATGGATTTTGGAAGCAATTAGAATGATTTGGATGATCGATCATACTAGTTCTTTGAATCAAAAAAGTTCTGATCCATTGGAAGGTATTTCGATAATGTCGATGATAGAAATCATGACATATCCTATTACCATACAAAATTGAATCTAACTGGGTCACACAAATAAGGGTTTGGATCTAAATATCATCAATTGGACTAATGCAGTTCAATTGATTTGAACAAGATTCAATTAGGTTCAAGGAAATCATGCTAGGACACCATTGAGCTTGATATTCTCCTTCAACAATCATTAAAAGTTGTCTCGACTGAGCCAAATATATTTGGGCTCACTCAAAAATCTTTACTTAGTCTGTCTAGAGCTTGTCCAGTTCAGAAAAGGATTGTCTTAATTTATGAGATAAATTTGAGACAACACCTGCTATTTTTTGTCACCTACTAAATCTTGTCTTTCGACTTTGATCAAATATTGATTTTTGACAGTTAGACATCTGCCCATATATCATGCACCCATAGGAGAGAGCTTTGACCCTTGTCCTCCTACTAAATAGTAGAAAGGCAAGGGGTGCATGCCTAGGAAGGCATGCACCCAATGTGGATAAGGATTGGAATCCTATACAGATGGGACTCTAGTTGTTTATTACTTCATACTAAGGTGGCGCCAAAGAGTCTTCTTTGACCAATCTTAGCACCACCTAAGGAGGTTTGTGAGAAACTCTAATCTAATTAGATCAGATGATGTTATCCCACCAATCAGATTTAGATCTGATTGCATAAAGAGCCATGATTGGCTAGGATGATGTGGCACTGCATGGCACAACAGGGTCTATATATACCCTATCTGCACCTAGAATTTAGATCCTCTACCCTTTACCCAAGACACAAGGCTTCTCTCCCTCCCTCTACATGTGACCTTTAGATCCTCTCTTTCCTCTCCATTCCCAAGAAGCTTTGGGCTCGAGTTTGGTGTGATCCAAGCAAGAGAAATGCAACAAAAAAGAAGAAGGCAGCACTACTGCAAGAGACAACACTCAATCTTCAAAAGGTGTTTTGAAGATCGTCAAGATTAGATCCAGATCTGATCTTTAGAGTACAGATTGAGAAAAAGAAAATCTCTAGATCTTGCCCTAGTGGATACCGATAGAGGTCAGGTGCTTGCATGGCTACATCTAGAACCTCAGGCAAACATCGAGATCATTATAGGATAATAGGATTACCCATAACAAGGTATAATTAAATTAGATTTAATTTATTTTATTTTATTTTTTATTTTATTAGATTAACAAAATTAGATTTGAAAAGTCTCAGATCTAATTTAGATCTAAGAGAAAATTTTTTGAAATATCCCTCTTGATTAAATCAGATCTGAACGAACATGATCCGAGAAATAGGATTTTTCCTTCAACTAGTATTAGAGCCAGGTTTCATAATTATTTAGATCTAATTTTAATATAATTTTAATCTAATAACTAGATGATTTTAAATGTCACATTAGATGTGATTAGATCTAAAATTAAAAATTAAAAAATTAAATAATCTAGATCTAAGTATATGAGATGCATGACTAGACTAGGAATAGAATTATTCTATGTAGTCTAGGATGATCATAGTTTTAATTTGATTAATTATGATTTTAGATTTATTTATTTACCATTTTTAATATTTTAAATATTATAATTAGATCTAAAAAATAAAAAATAAAATTATTTAATTTTGTTCATATGAGATATGATAGATGCATGTTTAGACTAGTCGTAGAATAGTTCTACAAAGTTATCTTGAATAAATTTAATTTGATATGATCAAATTTAAATTTTATTTTTTAGATATTTATGAGATAATTTAGATCTGAAAATATGCATGATATGATATATGAGATGTATGCAAAACATGCTTTTAGGTTTGATCAATTTTATATATGTGATATATATATAGATCTAACTAGTTTTATAGATTCATCATATTTTTGATTAAGGCATTCCCCTTGACCATCCGGTCATAAAAATGAAGTAGGATTTAAACTCCCTCTCTTTCCATTTGATGGGGTGTTCTTATGATGTGTAGGGGTGTTGCGCATTCGTCCTTAACAAAAATAAAAAAAAAAACTTATTTTCTACAAAATCCTAGATCCTAAAATTCTAGAATTTTATTTATATATTTTGTTTATGAACCCTAAACTTAAATAAGAATTAAGATTATGAAATATGTTAGGTCTAAAATTAAGAATTTTTAGATCTAAGACATATTCATAAAGTTGGGTTCGGGCTTGGGTAGCATGATTAGGTCTAGTAGTTGATCAAACCGAATCAAGAGTCGGTTAGATGGGATCAAGAGTACTTAAATTGACCAGCCTAATAGGATTAAGTCTAGGTCAAGGTTGAGTCACATGAGTGATTGATCCAGTTAGTACCTAATCGACTTAGTGGTTAGACTCTGGATTATAGGCTAACCCGATTGGTTCTGACTCAATAATTTGGTGTCTAAGGTAAGTTTGGCAGATACGATCGACTGGTTTTTAATTAGGAGCTACTCGACTCGAATGCATTCTTATCGAGTTAATGGCATATTCCTTCCACCGATCTTACTTACCTGGCCACATTTGTCGGCTCAGTCCTGATATGAGGTGGCTAATAATCCGAGCTAACCCATGCCACTAGGTTAGTCATAATGGTTATGACTATGTCAAGTCAAGTTTAAAGAGATCTAAATCAAATCTTCTTAAGAAAAGATTAAGTCTAAGGTCTTCCATCATTATAGATGTGTGGGTCATTTCTGGGGTTGATTATTCTCGACTAGTCACAGTGGTTCAGTTGCATCGGAAAGATGCAACCATGTCTATTAGGCATTGGATGCTATGGGTTGGAGGATGGATTGGGCTCAATATTTTGGATACAATGAGAGATCCAGTTAGAAATTCAATCTGTGCAAATGGTGGGTCTGACTTAACTAAGGAGTGGATCAATATTCCGGGCATGGTGAAATTCATGAATTAGAGACCAAGTCTAGGTGCACCATGATTAGAGAATCATTGGACAAGAGTTGTTCACACATTGGCTAACCCATCACCAATAACTGTTAGGTGAGGTGATGAGTTAGTTGGTGGGACTGCACCATCCACTAGAAATCATTAATTATGAAGATTTTCACATCTCTATAGAGGGAGTATAGGGATCCAAGAAAATAGTGGAAGCTAATTTATTTAAAAATCAAATTCTTAAATAAATTATTCAAGTCTTAATTACAAAATCTAACTAGAAACTTTGACTCTCTATAGGAAAAGAAAAATATCTGCATCCAATCCATTAGCTCGAATCCTGCATACCCATAGACTGAACAGACTCAATTACAAGGATTGGCTTTGAAACTTCAAAATCATTTTAGATTCTGAAAAGTTAACTCATGTATTGGACCGGGATCCTCCCACCTTACCAGCCCATCCATCCACTGAATAGAGAATGTCTCTTGATAAATGGATGAATGAAGATAACAAGGTCAGATACTATATATTGGACTCGATGTCTGATGAGCTTCAGCACCAATATGAAGATATCAAGACTGTCCGTCAAATGTTGGCTCATCTGCAAGAGTTGTTTGGTAAATAGAGTCACGCCCTATTAGTTCACCTTGGAGTTGGCGATCGCAGGATTTCGGACTTCAAGTTCTGATAGATATATGTGCCCTAGAAGCCAGAATTGGCTGACACTTGTAATACACTTCTAGGGGCAAAATTATAATTTTGACTATAATTAATAAAATGGGTTATTTTCTATCACATATGTGTATTTAGTGTCTGTGATACATCCTTTGAGTTAATGGTAATGATAATTCATATTTTCAAGAGTTGAAAATTTAAGACATGAATAATCATTATTAACTCATAAAACAGCTCCCGACCATAGGATCATCACGAGGATGGTGATTGATCCGGAAGGTTGGTGTACAATCGCTTCTCTTTAGTAGATGAGTCTTGAGTCTACGGTGTGGAGACACCGGAGCGAGAGTACAGGTACTCGTTAGAGAACGAGGGCACTGAGCGTGACCACCTCGAGTAGTCATTAGGGAAGTCTACCTTCTCGTCAATGACTGACTCGATGCTGCAGTAGTGTGTCTGGTTCTTTGACCTGAGATGCATCGGCAGTTCACCTTGAGGGTGTTATAGTTTGACTACACCATTACTCGGTCTCCTAGCCATATGGAACCCTGAGGTGTATGTTGGCTATAGCATGTTCATTGTAGGACTGGATTGCATCAAGATGGAATCTATCTACCTCGGTGGTAGAGGAGCAGCCCTATGATGATCATGAGAATCAAGTCCAGAAGCCCATGGCCA
Source organism: Cocos nucifera (assembly GCA_006176705.1). NCBI lineage: Eukaryota > Viridiplantae > Streptophyta > Magnoliopsida > Arecales > Arecaceae > Cocos > Cocos nucifera. The sequence continues at coordinate 142,917 of QRFJ01002690.1, forward strand.
TGGCAGAGTGAAATAATAGAAAGAGTTTCTATTTAGATTTTCACATTGGACTCGAATCGAATGATTACATCATATGACAGAGACTAGGGTTTGACGAGTTCACCTTAACCCTAATCTGATCGGGGCTCAAGATAGAAGAACTTAATCACACAGGTAGCTGCACCAAGAGGTTCGCATTCAGCTCTGATGGGTTGCCACCATATACTGCTAGGTGTCACTGGTGGATTTTGGGAGCAATTAGAATGATTTAGATGATCGATCATTCTAGCTGTTCGAATCAGAAGAGTTCTGATCCATCGAAAGGAGTTTCGATGATGTCGATGATAGAGATCATGACATATCCCATTACCATACAGAACTGAACCTAACTGGGTCACACAAACAAGGGTTTGAATCTGGTGATCATCAATTGAACTGATCTAGTTCAATTGATCTGAATGAGATTCAATTAGGTTCAAGGAAATCGTGCTAGCACTCGATTGAACCTAACGTTCTTCTTTTACTATCATAAATAAGTTGTCCTGACTGAGCCAAAGGAGTTTGTGCTCAATCAGAGGCCTTCATATGGTCTGACTGGAGGTTGTCCAAGTCAGAAAAGGTTGTCTTATTTTGTAAGACATTACCTGCCATTTTTGGTCACCTGCCATTTCTTGTTCTTTGACTTTGGTCAAAAGTCTACCTTTGACTGGTCAAATGTTGACCATTGACACTTTGACTTTTGACCACATGTCATGCACCTATTGGAGAGCTGGTGGGGGCCTGTCCCCCTGCCAGAACCTGGCAAGGAGGAAGGGCGCACGCCACCCTTGGCGTGTGCCCAAGTTGGAGGCGCCTAGGAGTCCCTTGTTGGACAAGGGACTCCATCTCCTTTTTGGATTCCAATTAGAGTTCTCCTAAGAACCAACTTTGACTGGTCTTAGGCACCCTCTAAGGAGGAATCCAGGGGACTCTATTTCCCACCAATCAGATTTAGATCTGATTTCACAAAGGGTTGTGATTGGTTGGGAAGAAGAGGAGTTGGATCACAAGCTTAGTCTATAAATAAGACCCTGCGCCCAACTCTAATTAAGTAAGAGAATCAATTAGATCCCATGCCCCAAGGCTGCCTCTCCCCTCCTTCCTCCATGCCAAAGTCTCTTCTCCCTCTTCCTCTCCACGTCCAAAAGGTGTTTTGGACCTTGGTTGGTGCGATTCAGATCAAAGAGAAAGGCGATCAAAAGCTAGAAGGCTGCGCTGCTGCAAAGGACGACTGCTGATCTTCAAAAGAGTTTTGAAGATCCTCCAGATCAGATCCAGATCTAATTTTTGGAGATGTGATAGAGAAGAAGAGGATCTCCAGATCCAACCCGAGTGGATACCGGTAGAGGCCAGGCACTTGCGTGGCTAGATCCAGAACCTTCCGCTGCAATCAGGATCATCAACAGGGTAATAGGATTACCCAAATCAAGGTAAATTAAATTTGATTTAATTTATCTATTTTATTTTATTTATTAAAATAATAAGAATTCAGATCTGAAACATATCAAGATCTGATTTGAGATCAAGAGAAAAATTTTTGAAATATATCTCTTGATCTGATCAGATCTGAACGAACCTGGACCGGGAAATCAGGATTTCCCTTCAACTGGTATCAGAGCCATGGTTCTAAAATTATTTAGATCTGATTTTAAATTTTATTTTAATTAGAAAATAAGTGATTTTCAGATGTCACATGAGATGTGATCAGATCTGAAATCAGAAAAAATTAAAATTAAATGATTTGGATCTAAGAACATAGAAGATATGCATGACTAGTTCTAGAATAGAATAGTTCTATAGAATAGTTTTGCATGTTTTTGATTTAATCTGATTAAATCATATTTTAGATCTTATTTATTTACTATTTTTTGATATTATAAGTGTTATAATAACATCTAAAAAATAGCAAATAAAAATTATTTAATTTTAAATATCATATGAGATATGATTGATGCATGTCTAGACTAGTTGTAGAATAGTTCTACATAATTGTCTAGATTAGAATTTATTTTGATTAGATCAATTTAAATCTAATTTTTTAGATTATTATGAGATAATTTAGATCTGAAAATATGCATGATTTGATACATGAGATGTATGCAAAATATGCCATGATTAGATCTAAATTTGTATATGAGATATATGATATAGATCTAATAACTGTTTTGTAGTATTTACATGTTCCTGATTAAGGCGTTCCTCTTGGCCGTCCGGTCATAAGAACGAAGAAGGGTTTAAAGGCCCTCTCTTCCCATTCGATGGGGTGTTCTTATGATGTGTAGGGGTGCTGCGTGTTCGTCCTTAATCAGAAACCCAAAACTTACTTTCTGCAAAACCCTAGATCCTGAAACCCTAGGATTTATTGTGCATATTTTGTTTATGAACCCTACTTAATTAAGAATTAAGTTTATGGAATATTAATTAGGTCTAAAATTGAGAATTTCAGATCTAAGACATATTCATAATACTGGGTTCGGGCTTGGGTAGCTCAATTAGGTCTAAGCGGTTGATCAAACCGAATCAAGAGTTGGTTAGATGGGATCAACAATGCTTAAATTGACCAGCCTAATAGGATTAAGTCTGGGTCAAGATCGAGTCACGATCAAGCAAGACCTAATTAGGCTCAGAGGTTAGAGTCTGGATTGTAGGCTAACCCAATTGGTTCTGACTCAACAATTTGGTGTCTAAGGTAAGTTTGGCACAGACGACCGACTGGTTTTTAATTGGAAGCTACTCGACCTGAATGCGTTCTTGTACGAGTTAATGGCATATTCCTTCCACCGGTCTCACTTACCTGGCCATATCTGTTGACACAGTTCTGATCTGAGGTGGTCAATAATCCGAGCTAACCCATGCCACTAGGTTAGTCATAATTGTTATGACTAAGCCAAGTCTAGTTTAATGAGACCTGAATCAATTCTCCCTAAGAAAAGATTAAGTCTGAGGTCTTCCACCATTGTAGATGTGCGGGCCCTTCCCGGGGTTGATTGTTCTCGGCTGGATACAGTGGCTCAGTTGCACCGGGAAGATGCAACCATGTCTATTAGGCATTGGATGCTATGGGCTGGAGGATGAGTTGGGCTCAATATTTCCGGATACGGTGAGAGACTCAATTAGGAACCCAGTCTATGCAAATGGTGGGTCTGACTTAACTAAGGAGTGGATCAATATTCCGGATACGGTGAGATTCATGAATTAGAGACCAAGTTTGGGTGCACCATGATTAGAGAATCATTGAACAAGAGTTGTTCACTCATTGGCTAACCCATCACCAATAACTGTTAGGTGAGGTGATGAGTCAGTTGGTGAGACCGCACCACCCACTAGAAATCATTAATCGTGGAGATTTTTCGCATCTCTACAGAGGGAGTGTAGGGATCCGAGAAAATAGTGGGAGCTAATTTGTTTAAAAATAAAATCCCTAAACAAATTGGTCAAGTCAAAATTACAGTATCTAACTAGAATCTTTGACTCTCTACAGGAAAATGTCTGCGTCCAACCCATTGGCACGTATCCTGGACACACATAGACTGACTGGACCCAATTATAAAGATTGGCTCAGGAACTACAAAATTGTTTTGGGTTCAGAGAAGTTAACCACATGTTTTGGACCAGGACCCTCCCACCTTACCAGCTCGTCCATCCACTGAACAGAGAGCGTCTCTGGAAAAAATGGATTGACGAAGATAATAAGGCCAGATATTACATGTTGGGCTCGATGTCTGATGAGCTCCAGCGCCAACATGAAGATATCGGGACTGCTCGCCAAATGTTGGCTCACCTGCAGGAGATGTTTGGTGAACAGAGTCGCGCAGCCAAATATCAAGTCACGAAATGACTTTTTAAGGCTAAGATGCGTGATGGGCAGTCAGTCCAAGATCACTGTCTGACAATGATCAAGGACATGGAAGAGCTTGAGAAGCTCGGTGTGAAGTTGGACTTGGATCTGCAGCAGAACGATATTATTCTGCAATCCTTGACTGATGCATATGGGCAATTCATCATGAATTACCACATGCATAAACTTCAAAATTCCTTGGCCGAAGTTAATGAATATGCTGGTTACCGCTGAGCTTTCTATGAAAGGTTCTAAAGGCTCAGTTCTTGCTATGGAACGGACTTCTTCCAAAAGAAAGTCTTATGGAAAGAAAAAGAAGTCTGTGAAAAAGCAAAAGGTGGAAGGATCAAAGAAGAAGAAGGCAGAACCGAAGAAGAAGGCCGATGGCAAAGGAAAGTGTTTCCATTGCAACAGCGACGGCCATTGGAAGCGGAACTGCCCTACTTACCTGGCCACCCTGAAGAACAAGAAGGAAGGTCCTTCTGGAGGTATGCTCGTTATTGAGTCTAACCTTACGGTTTCTTCTGCATCCAGTTGGGTGCTTGACTCTGGTTCTAGTGCTCATCTGTGCACTTCTATGCAGGGTCTTGAGGATAGCAGGAGGCTGAGGGATGGAGACATGATCCTACGCATCGGTAATGGAGCAAGAGTTGCTGCAGTAGCCGTGGGAACATACCCTCTTCGATTACCATCTGGTTTAGACTTAGTTTTAAAAGACTGTTATTATGTGCCTGCAGCTAGCAGGAATTTGATTTCTGTTTCATGCTTAGCACAAGAAGGTTATGTGATTCACCTTCTTTAAGGACCATTGTAACATTCTTTATGAAAGAAATAAAATTGCAAATGGTTTCCTTATTAATGGTCTTTATCAGCTTACATATTGATGTACCTGTTTTAACTATCGAGCAAAACGTGAATGCCAAACGACCTAGGGATAGTCCAAACGACAGATATCTATGGCACCTGAGATTAGGTCATATAGCAGAAGATAGGATCAACAAATTGGAGAAAAATGGGCTATTGAGTCCATTGACTTTTGAGTCATATCCAACTTGTGAATCTTGTCTTCAAGGCAAAATGACTAAACTCCCTTTTGTTGGACATGGGGAGAGGGCCACAGATCTCCTTGCCCTAGTACATACTGATGTGTGCGGCCCATTTGATGTGCCGGCTAGAGGCAATTTTGTCTACTTCATTACCTTTACCGATGATCTGTCTAGGTATGGGTATGTGTATCTTATGAGACACAAGTCTGAAGCTTTTGAAAAGTTCAAAGAATTCAGACATGAAGTAGAAAAACAAACTGGAAAACCCATTAAGGTTCTTCGATCAGATCGAGGAGGTGAATACCTTAGCCGGGAATTCCTAGACTATCTTAAGGAAAATGGCATAGTCTCTCAATGGACTCCACCAGGAACACCTCAACTCAACGGGGTTTCAGAACGGAGAAATCGGACTCTATTGGATATGGTTCGATCCATGATGAGCTTCACAGACCTCCCTGATTTTCTTTGGGGACATTCATTGTTAACTTCAATTCTATCTACTGAATAGGGTTCCCTCTAAAACCGTTCCTACCACACCGTATGAGATATGGCACGGTAAGAAACCAAGTCTGAGTCATCTCAGAATTTGGGGTTGTCCGGCTCATGTCAAAAGACAACAAGCGGACAAGTTAGAGTTTAGGTCCTTTAGAGCTCGATTCATAGGATATCCTAAAGAGTCATTAGGATACTATTTCTACATTCCAGAAGACCACAATGTGATTGTGAGTCGACATGCCATCTTTCTTGAAAAATAGTTTATTCAAGATAGCGGCATTGGAAAGCAGATTAAGCTTGATGAGAAAGTCTCACAAGCAGAACGAGCTAAGGACCAAGTGGAACCAAATCAGGTTGAGCCAATAAGAACACTACCTCCTCCACCTCGTAGATCGGAAAGAGTTTTCCCGTCCCCCTGAAAGATACTTAGGTATTATTTCAGAGGAAGTAGAGGAAAATGTTCCTCATAGGTAATGGTGCTCATGGTGATGATCCCAAAACCTACAACGAGGCGATATCAGATATCGACTCCGAGAAATGGCTTAGAGGCAATGCAGTCAGAAATTGACTCGATGCACTCAAACCAAGTCTGGACCTTGGTAGATCCACCAGAAGGTATAGTACCTATTGGGTGTAAATGGATCTTCAAGAGAAAGATTGGTGCAGATGGGAATGTGGAGACATTCAAGGCTAGACTAGTGGCAAAAGGTTATAGTCAACGCGAAGGCATTGACTATCAGGATACCTTTTCCCCAGTAGCTATGCTAAAATCCATCCGCACATTGCTTGCCTGTTGCAGCCTATTTCGATTATGAAATATGGCAAATGGACGTGAAAACGGCATTCCTAAATGGATATCTTGAGGAAGATATCTATATGGAACAGCCGCTAGGTTTCACATCCAGTGATACTGATCACAAGGTTTGCAAGCTGCAAAGGTCCATATATGGACTTAAGCAAGCATCTCGGAGCTGGAACACTCGTTTCAATGATGTGATCAAAAAAGTTTGGTTTCATCAAAAATGAAGAGGAACCATGTGTTTTCAAAAGGGTCAGTGGGAGCGCTGTTGTCTTCCTCGTATTGTACGTGGATGACATCCTCCTTATTGGGAATGATATTCCCATGTTGACATCAGTCAAGATGTGGTTGTCCAAGGAATTCTCCATGAAAGACCTAGGTGAAGCATCCTTTATTCTAGGAATTAAGGTCTATAGGGATAGACCGAATAGGATGCTAGGACTTTCACAGAAGATGTACATAGAGGAAGTACTAAAGAGGTTTAGTATGGAAAACTCTAAGAGGGGATTAATACCCTTCAGACATGGTATTCATCTTTCCAAGAAGATGTGCCCCAGCACACCTGAGGAAATAGAACGCATGAGCAAGATCCCTTATGCTTCTGCAATAGGGAGCCTCATGTATGCCATGCTATGTACACGACCTGATATAGCCCATGCTGTGAGTGTCACAAGCAGATATCAGTCAAATCCAGGTGAAGAACACTGGACTTCTGTGAAATGTATCCTTAAGTACTTGAGAAGAACTAAGGATATGATGTTGGTCTTTGGTAATGGAGAACTCCAAGTCCAGGGATACACAGACTCGGATTTCATGTCCGATATAGATGATCGAAAGTCGACATCTGGAGTCTGTTTGTGTGCAATGGTGGTGCTGTCAGCTGGAAGAGTTCCAAGCAAACTGTGATAGCAGATTCCACCATGGAAGCAGAATATATCGCTGCATCAGAGGCTGCGAAGGAAGCATTCTGGTACAAGAAGTTTGCTGCAGAAATTGGAGTAATGCCATCAGATGCCATTCCTCTATACTGCGACAACAATGGCGCCATAGCCCTTGCTAAGGAGCCGAGGTCTCACCAGAAATCCAAGCACATTGAGCGGCGATACCATCTCATCCGCGATTACCTTGAGAAAGGTTACGTTCGAGGTCAAGAGAGTCAACTCCACAGATAATGTGGCAGACCCACTTACAAAGCCGTTGGGCCAGCAGAAGATCGAAGCCCACCTTGAGAAGATGGGACTTAGACTTGTAGCCAATTGGCTTTAGGACAAGTGGGAGATTGTTAGATATATGTGCCCTAGAAGCCAGAATTGGCTGACACTTGTAATACACTTCTAGGGGCAAAATTATAATTTTGACTATAATTAATAAAATGGGTTATTTTCTATCACATATGTGTATTTAGTGTCTGTGATACATCCTTTGAGTTAATGGTAATGATAATTCATATTTTCAAGAGTTGAAAATTTAAGACATGAATAATCATTATTAACTCATAAAATGCTCCCGACCATAGGATCATCACGAGGATGGTGATTGATCCGGAAGGTTGGTGTACAATCGCTTCTCTTTAGTAGATGAGTCTTGAGTCTACGGTGTGGAGACACCGGAGCGAGAGTACAGGTACTCGTTAGAGAACGAGGGCACTGAGCGTGACCACCTCGAGTAGTCATTAGGGAAGTCTACCTTCTCGTCAATGACTGACTCGATGCTGCAGTAGTGTGTCTGGTTCTTTGACCTGAGATGCATCGGCAGTTCACCTTGAGGGTGTTATAGTTTGACTACACCATTACTCGGTCTCCTAGCCATATGGAACCCTGAGGTGTATGTTGGCTATAGCATGTTCATTGTAGGAACTGGATTGCATCAAGATGGAATCTATCTACCTCGGTGGTAGAGGAGCAGCCCTATGATGATCATGAGAATCAAGTCCAGAAGCCCATGGCCATGGCAGAGTGAAATAATAGAAAGAGTTTCTATTTAGATTTTCACATTGGACTCGAATCGAATGATTACACAATATGACAGAGACTAGGGTTTGACGAGTTTACCTTAACCCTAATCTGATCGGGGCTCAAGATAGAAGAACTTAATCACACAGGTAGCTGCACCAAGAGGTTCGCATTCAGCTCTGATGGGTTGCCACCATATACTGCTAGGTGTCACTGGTGGATTTTGGGAGCAATTAGAATGATTTAGATGATCGATCATTCTAGCTGTTCGAATCAGAAGAGTTCTGATCCATCGAAAGGAGTTTCGATGATGTCGATGATAGAGATCATGACATATCCCATTACCATACAGAACTGAACCTAACTGGGTCACACAAACAAGGGTTTGAATCTGGTGATCATCAATTGAACTGATCTAGTTCAATTGATCTGAATGAGATTCAATTAGGTTCAAGGAAATCGTGCTAGCACTCGATTGAACCTAACGTTCTTCTTTTACTATCATAAATAAGTTGTCCTGACTGAGCCAAAGGAGTTTGTGCTCAATCAGAGGCCTTCATATGGTCTGACTGGAGGTTGTCCAAGTCAGAAATAGGTTGTCTTATTTTGTAAGACATTACCTGCCATTTTTGGTCACCTGCCATTTCTTGTTCTTTGACTTTGGTCAAAAGTCTACCTTTGACTGGTCAAATGTTGACCATTGACACTTTGACTTTTGACCACATGTCATGCACCTATTGGAGAGCTGGTGGGGGCCTGTCCCCCTGCCAGAACCTGGCAAGGAGAAGGGCGCACGCCAAGGGTGGCGTGAGCCCAAGTAGGAGGCGCCTAGGAGTCCTTGTTGGACAAGGACTCCATCTCCCTTTTGGATTCCAATTAGAGTTCTACTAAGAATCCAAGTTTGACTGGTCTTAGGCCCTCTAAGGAGGAATCCAGGGGTCTCTATTCCCAACCAATCAGATTTAGATCTGATTTCACAAAGGGTTGTGATTGGTTGGAGAAGGAAGAGGAGTTGGATCACAAGCTTAGTCTATAAATAAGACCCTGCGCCCAACCCTAATTCCAAGTAAGATTGAATGAATTAGATTCCCACGCCCCAAGGCTGCCTCTCCCCTCCTTCTCCATGCCATAGTCTCTTCTCCCCTTGCTCTCCACGTCCAAAAGGTGTTTTGGACTTGGTTGGTGCGATTCAGATCAAGGAAAGGCGATCAAAAGCAAGAAGGCTGCGCTGCTGCAAAAGGACGACTGCAGATCTTCAAAAGAGTTTTGAAGATCCTCCAGATCAGATCCAGATCTGATTTTTGGAGGTGTGATAGAGAAGAAGAGGATCTCCAGATCCAACCCGAGTGGATACCGGTAGAGGCCAGGCGCTTGCGTGGCTAAGATCCAGAACCTTCCGCTGCAATCAGGATCATCTACAGGGTAATAGGATTACCCAAATCAGGTAAATTAAATTTGATTTAATTTATCTTATTTTATTTTATTTATTAAAATAATAAGAATCAGATCTGAAAACATATCAAGATCTGATTGAGATCAAGAGAAAATTTTTGAAATATATCTCTTGATCTAATCAGATCTGGACGAACCTGGAGAAATCAGGGTATCCCCCTTACCCATCAAAAGGAGTTTGGAGATAGCAGGAGGCTAAGGGATGATGAGATGATCCTATGCATCGAAAATGGAGCAAGAGTTGCTGCTATGGTCGTAGGAATCTACCCTCTTTGACTACCATCTGGTTTAGATTTAGTACTTAGGAATTGTTATTATGTGCCGGTTGCAAGCAGAAATTTGATTTCTATTTCATGTTTAGCATAAGAAGGCTATGTAATTAGTTTTCTTAAGGACCATTGTAATATTCTTTATGAAAGAAATAAAATTATAAGTGGTTTCCTTATTAATGGTCTCTATCAGTTACATATTGATGTATCTATCTTTAATATCGAGCAAAATGTGAATGCCATAAGATTAAAATGACCCAGGGATAGTCCAAATGATAGGTATCTATGGCACCTAAAGCTAGGTCACATAGCAGAAGATAGGATTAACAAATTGGAGAAAACTGGGCTATTGAGTCCGTTGACTTCCGAGTCATATTCAATTTATGAATCATGTCTTCATGGCAAAATGACTAAGCTTTCTTTTGTGGGACATGGGGAAAGGGCCATAGATCTAGTTGTCCTAGTACATACTGATGTGTGCGGCCCATTTGATGTGCCGGTTAGAGGTAATTTTATCTATTTCATAACCTTTATCGATGATTTATCTCGATATGGGTACGTGTATCTTATGAGACACAAGTTTGAAGTTTTTGAAAAATTCAAGAAATTCAGATATGAAGTAGAAAAGCAAACTAGAAAATCCATTAAGGCTCTTCGATCAGATCAAGGAGGTGAATACCTTGGTCAGGAATTTCTTGACTATCTCAAGCAAAATGGCATAATCTCTCAATGGACTCCACCTGGAACATCTCAACTCAACGGGATTTCAAAATGGAGGAATCGGATCCTATTAGATATGGTCTGATCCATGATAAGCTTCATAGACCTTTCTATTTTTCTTTGGAGACATGTCTGTTAATTACTAATATTTATTGAATAGGATTTCCTTTAAAACTATTCCTACTACACCGTATGAGATATGGCATGGTAAGAAACCAAGTCTGAGTCATCTCAAAATTTAGGATTGTCCGACTCATGTCAAAAGACAACAAGTAGACAAGTTAGATTTTAGGTCCTTTAGAGCTTGATTTATAGGATATCCAAAAGAGTTATTAGAATATTATTTCTATATTCCAGAAGATCATAATATGACTGTCAGTCAGCATGCCATCTTTCTTGAAAAATAGTTTATTCAAGATAGCAGCATTAGAAAGCAAATCAAGCTCAAGGAGAAAATCTCACAAGAGCAACGAGCTAAGGATCCTGTGAAACCAAATCAAGTTGAGCGAATACAATCACTATCTTTTCTACCTCATAGATCGGAAAGGGTTTCCCATCCCCTTGAGAGGTACTTAGATACTATCTCAAAGGAAGTAGAGAAAATGTTCGTCATAGGTAATACGGTTCATGGTGATAATCCCAAAATCTCTGACGAGACAATATCAACTCTGAGAAATGGTTAGAGATAATGAAGTCAGAAATTGACTCAATGCACTCAAACTAAGTTTGGACCCTGGTAGATCCACCAGAAGGTATAGTACCTATTGGGTGTAAATGGATCTACAATAGAAAGATTGGTGCAGATGGAAATGTGGAGATATTCAAAGCTAGATTAGTGGCAAAATGGTACAGTTAGTGCGAAGGCATTGATTATCAGGATACCTTTTTGCCAGTAGCTATCCTAAAGTCCATCTGCATATTGCTTGCTGTTACAGCCTATTTTGATTATGAAATATGATAAATGGATGTAAAAATAGCATTCTTAAATGGATACCTTGAGGAAGATATTTATATGGAATAGCCGCTTTCACATTCAGTGATGCTGATCACAAAGTATGTAAGCTGCAAAGGTCCATATATGGACTTAAGCAAGCATCTCGGAGATGGAATACTCAATTTAATGATGTGATCAAATTATTTAGTTTCCTCAAAAATAAGGAGGAACCATGTATCTTCAAAAAGGTTAGTGGGAGCGCTATTGTCTTCCTCGTACTGTATGTGGATGATATCTTTCTTATTGGGAATGATATTCCCATATTGACATAGTTAAAATGTGGTTATCTAAAGAATTCTCCATGAAAGACCTAGGAGAAGCATCCTTCATTCTAGGAATTAAGGTCTATAGAGATAGACCGAATAGGATGCTAGATCTTTCACAGAAGATGTACATAGAGAAAATGCTAAAGAAGTTTAGCATGAAAACTCCAAGAGTGGTTTGGTACTCTTCAGACATGGCATTCATCTCTCCAAGAAGATATGCCCTAGCACACCTGAAAAGATAGAATGCATGAGAAAGATCCCTTATGCTTCAGCAATAGGGAGCCTCATGTATGCCATGTTATGTACCTAATCTGATATAGCCCATGCTGTGAGTGTCACAAGTAGATATCAGTCGAATCCAGGTGAAGAATACTGGACTTTTATGAAATGTATCCTTAAATACTTGAGAAGAACTAAGGATATGTTGTTGGTTTTTGGTAATGGAGAACTCCAAGTCCAGGGATATGCAGACTTGAATTTTATGTTCGATATAGGTAATCGAAAGTCAACATCTGGGAGTCATTTATGTGTAATGATAGTGCTGTCGGTTGAAAAAGTTTCAAGCAGACAGTGATAGTAGATTCCATCATGGAAGCAAAATACATCATTGCGTTAGAAGCTGTGAAGAAGGCAATTCATCGTAGAAATTGAAGTGATGCCATCAAATGCCATTCCTCTGTACTGCGACAACAATGGTGCCATAGCTCTTGCTAAGGAGTCGAGGTCTCACTAGAAATCCAAACACATCGAGCGGCGATACCACCTCATCCACGATTACCTCGAGAAGTGTTATATTGAGGTCAAGAGAGTCAGCTCCACAGATAATGCAGTAGACCCACTCACAAAGCCATTGGGCTAGCAGAAGATCGAAACCCACCTTGAGAAGATGGAACTTAGATTTATAGTCAATTGGCTTTAGGTCAAGTGGGAGTTTGTTAGATATGTATGCCCTAAAAGCCAGAATTGGCTAACACTTGTAATACACATCTAAGGGCAAAATTATAATTTTGACTATAAATAATAAAATGGATTATTTTTTATCATAGTGTATATTTGAAAGTGTCTATGATACATCCCTTGAGTTAATGATAATGATAGTTCATATTTTTAAGAGTTGAAAATTTAAGACATGAATTTTTATTATTAACTCATAAAATGCTTCTGACCGTAGGATTATCATAAGGATGGTGATTAATCCAGAAGATTGGTATACAATCACATTTTTAGGATAGATGAGTCTTGAGTCTATGGTGTAGAGATATCAGAGCAAGAGTATAGATACTCATTAGAGAACGAGGGCACTGAGCATGACCACCTCGAGCAATCATCAAGAAGTCTACCTTCTCGTCAATGACTAGCTCAAAGCTATAGTGGTGTGTTTGGTTCTTTGAACTGAGGTGCATCGGTAGTTCACCTTGAGGGTGTTATAGTTTGACTACACCATAACTCGATCTTCTAGCCATTCGAAATCCTGAGGTGTATGTTGGCTATAGCATGTTCATTATAGAAATTAGATTGCACCAATAGGTGATGTATCTACCTCAGTAGATGAGGAACAGTCCTACGATGATCATGAGAATCAAGTCCATAAGCCCATGGGTATCGTAGAGTGAAATAATAGATAGAGTTTCTATTAAGATTTTCATATTGGACTTGAATCGAATGATTAATTCATATGACAGAAATTAGGGTTTGACGAGATCACCTTAATCCTAATCCGATCGGGGCTCAAGATGAAGAAACTTAATCACATAGGTAACTACACTGAGAGGTTCATTTTCAGTTCTAATGGGTTGCCACCATATGCTGCTAGGTGTCACTGGTGGATTTTGGGAGCAATTAGAATAATTTGGATGATCGATCATACTAGTTGTCTGAATCAGAAAAGTTCTGATCCATCAAAAGGTATTTCGATGATGTCGATGATAGAGATCATGATATATCCTATTACCATATGGAACTGAACCTAACTAGATCACACAAACAAGGATTTGGATCTATATATTATCAATTGGACTAATCAAGTTCAATTGGTTTGAATAAGATTCAATTAGGTTTAGAAAAATCGTGCTAGCACATGATTGAGCCTGATATTATCTTTCAACAATCATTAAAAGTTGTCTCGACTGAGCCAAATGTGTTTGGGCTTACTTAAGAACCTTTACTTGGTTTGACTGGAGCTTGTCCAGATCAGAAAAGGGTTGTCTTAATTTATGAGATAAATTTGAGATAATACCTACCATTTTCCGTCACCTGCTAAATCTTGTCTTTGGACTTTAGTCAAATGTTGACCTTTGATACTTAGACATCTGCCCATGTGTCATACACTCATAGGAGAGAGCATTGACCCTTGTCCCCCTACTAAATAGCAGAAAGAGAAGGGGCACATGCCTAGGGAGGCATGCGCCCAAAGTGGATAAGGATTGGAGTCCCATACAGATGGGACTCCAGTTGCTTATTGCTTCATACTAAGATGGCACCAAAGAGTCTTCCTAGACCAGTCTTGGCGCCACCTAAGAAGTTTTGTGAGGGACTCTAATCTAATTGGATCAGATGATATCATCCTATCAATTAAATTTAGATCTGATTGTACAAAGAGCCATGATTGGCCGGGATGATGTGGCACTGCATGGCGCAGCAGGGTCTATATAAACCCTATCTACACCTAGGATTTAGATTCTCTACCCTTTGCCCATGCCATAAGGCTTCTCTCCCTCCCTCTCCATGCCACCTTCAAATCCTCTCTCTCCTCTCCGCATCCAAGAAGCTTTGGGCTCAAGTTTGGTATGATCCAAGCAAGAGAAAGGCGACAAGAAAGAAGAAGGCAGCACTACTGCAAGAGACAACACCCGATCTTCAAAAGGTATTTTGAAGACCTTCAAGATTAGATCTTTGGAGTATAGATTGAAAAGAAAAAGATCTCTAGATCCTATCTAAGTGGATACTGGTAGAGGCCAAGTGCTTGCGTGGCTAGATCCAAAACCTCAGGCAAACATCGAGATCATTACAGGATAATAGGATTACCCATAACAACATACAATTAAATTAAATTTAATTTATTTTATTTTTATTTTTATTTTATCAGATCAATAAAATTAGATTTGAAGAGTCTCAGATCTGATTTGGATCTAAGAGAAAAATTTTTGAAATATCCCTCTTGATCAAATCAGATCTAAACGAACCTGACCTGAAAAATATGATATTTTCTTCAAAATTTTCAAAGTGACATGCTGGACCAAATACATTAAGTCAGCTGTATTCTTTTCTATTCTTTATTACACCCTTTGTTTTTTCTTTTCCATTGAGGACAATGTCGATTAAGTTGGAGGGAAGAATAATAAAATTTTAAAATTATTTATGTCCTCGAAAGAAGTTAGTATTTAGTAGTTAGACACCCGATTATGCTTAAGAATTGAATTGAACTAAGCATTTTTAAAATAAAATTGATTCATAGATCAGAGAATTTATGAGATATTAAGAGATTAAGTATTAAGAAAACCCAATAAAGAGTTAAGTCTAGAACATAAAAAGTTTTTTCTTGGAGTATTTCTAATTTTTTCTACTAGCATCAAAGAAAAGTTTACTTTTTATGGGCTTATGTAGGATAACTATACATTTTCTCATATTAAAAAAATTTAAAAATAAAATAAAATAATTTTTAAGTACTTCTTACTGAGTAACCAAGCCTCTTTGCCTAAGCAAGCATTGAGTTTTGTTCCAAAAGATGGGAAGGACGAAAAAGCTCATTGTAAAGTTAGTCTTAACTCATAGCCTATTTGATTTGAGCTCGTAAGCCTGAGGAATATTCTATACCTAGTGCCCTAAAGTCAACTAGTGTGGGAGTCATTGGTCCAAGACTCGCTACATGGATCAAGTAGAAAGCTTAAGGGATTAAGGCATTCATTAGTGGTATAATGTTAAAAAAAATACATTGGTTTTCCACTGATTAATCTGGTCCCATTTCCTAAGTAAGTAATGATATTTGCATCAAAAAGTGAGCAATATAAAAAATAGTAATAATAATAAATGAAATACGGACGTAACAATACACTTGCCCATATGAAAGTTTAGACAATTCAAAGATAAAGACAGGATAATTTAGAAAAAGCTTAGAAAAATTAAGTATTCTTTACTTAATTTTTATATTGATAAGTATTAATATCCCAATGATATGTCTCACTTAACCTCTACTAAATATCAATGGCTATTTTGAAAACTGCTTAGGTAAAATTCGAAACTCTAAACCTAAAAGATATCTAAAACTATTTTTTTCTTTACTCGAGGACGAGCAAAGCTTAAGTTGGGGGGTATGATAAGTACCATAAATTCACCTATAAAAGCATCAATTTATTAATTAATTTATATCTATTTTTAAGAATTAATAATTAATTGACACATATTTTTGATAAATTCATATTTTTATTAATTAAAAAATTAATTAAAAAATAATAAAAATTAAAAAAATAAAATTTTATTATCAATAGAAAGAACTCATTTTTGTGGTCACAACAAAGTAAGTTTGAAGCAAAACGAAGCTAAAATAAACTTGATATGAATTTTTAAAGATAAAAAAATAAAATTAAAAAAAAGAAAAATGGCTCAGTCGGCTTCGTAAGCTAAGCCACCAAGCCAAGCCAAGCCATCAAAGCTGACTCAATTGCAGAAGTCACCAGTCGATCCATGAAACCAAACTAGGCATGGACCACAGCTCAATAAAAGACAGCGAATCACATGCTGACACGTGGTGAACCAAGACCCATAAAGGGTTTATAGAAAATCTATCATGGCTTATAGGGCATTTTGGTCTTTTCACTCAATAAAAGAAGGTGCTGATTGGTTGCGGTGTGCGGTGAGGTTAGTTCACGCGATTCATGGGAATAGTAATTGCATGATCGGACAGCTATAGTCGCTTGTAGTCAAGATCGGATGACTGTTGGATTTAATTTGAATGCTATCAGCTCCATCTGCACCATCCGATGATAGCGCTCATGCCAAGCGATGATCCGACGATCCAAGATGCTCTCAACAGTGTTCAAGACACCCTACGTGCAATCAACGACCAAATTTTCTCTATCAATGTGCAATCAATGGCTAGAATTTAATCCGATTTTGATGATTTTTGGTTCGTTGGATTCCTATTAAATGGCTAGATTTCATCAGACTTCATTAGATTCATCCAGAAGCTATTTTAATCTAATTTTCATCAAGATTTTTTTCTATTTCAATGATTAAAATATTCCTTAGTCCCACATTGCCTAGAAGAAAATCTTCCAGCCCTCCTAGCTCTATAAATTAAACCTCAAGCCTCTAGAGTTCAGTATCTTCGGTTAAGGTGAAGCTTTGGTATAGGATAAAGTCAGGCTTGGGTTAATGGCTACTTTGAGACAACTGGTGCTGAGAGGAAGAGCTGGGCTTCTACACCATCTTTCCGCCAATGCTGATCCAAAATCAGAGATCAGGCTATTTTAATTTTTTTCTTTTCTTTTTAATTTTTTATATTTAAATTTTAAAATTTTAATTAATATAAATTTTATTTTTATGCACTTTAATTTTAGCTTTTTATTTTTATTATAATTTAATTTTTATACTTTAATTATTATTTTTTTATTTTATTGCAAGTAGATGCTAAGATCTAACTAGTAGATCTTAGTACCAAGTTTAAATTTTTGCATTTTTTAATTTTTATTTTTTATTTTTTGACTTCATTTTTTATTTCAAAACTTTTTTCTTTTCTTTTTCTTTTATAAAATTAAAGATTTTAAATCTAAAATACTACCTTTCCTATGGATTCGACCCAACTCACTACTTACTACCTATTTTAATTAATTTAAGAAGTCCAATTTAAACTGACAAACATGGTGTTTTAACGACAACATCATGATCTATCAAGTTTTTTATTTTATTTTATTTTTGAGGAAAAAAAAGAAGAGTTCTAAAAAAAAGTCCTAAGGAGTTCTAGAGCTAAGAAGAGAGAAGAATTAATTTTAATTAATGATAATGTTGGTTAGCAATCAAGTTGATTAATCAATCCTGACTAAGGATTATCCTAGATCTAGATAGCTCCTAACTGCCAAGATCACCCTCAAGCCCTCCAAGCTCAAGACTGATTAACTGACTCGATCAGATAAGTGTAAGATGTGGGAGGTTCCCTGCTTGTTGCTTTTCTTAGACACCAACAAAGTTGGCCAGATCAGACAACGGAACCAATTGAAAACCATCTTCTTTGAACCACTTGCCTTAGACACTAAGAAATTAACCAATCTGAGTCCGATCCAACTCTAAGGTTTTCTTATCCTATTGAGCTTGAATATCCTTAAGGATTGATGTCTAATTGATTTTAAGAGTTAATGTTTGGGTTAATGCAAGATGAGGATTGGTTGTTTGTGGGCCAAGGAAGGGTGATCAAATCCTCACCTTATCTTATTTAATGGGTTGTGCCCTTAAATTGATTCAATATGATATGCATATTCAAATTTTCAAGCAAGGGATTCTATGCAATTAAACTAGATGCAAGCAATTAATTAAATTTTGAAAAGCTCATCTTGCCTCCAGCAATCATCCAAAATAAAATTAAAAACTAATATGATGGATGCTCTAAGCAATTAGAGTTTCTACTCTTGTCATGAAGATTTTAATTAGATTTAAGTGAATATTTTTTTAAATTAATTTAAAAATAAAATAAATAAAAAAAAAAGATTAACGTTAGGATTGATCTAACCAAACAAGATTAGATGCTTTCTTCATTTCTTTTTACTCTTTTTTTCTATAAAATAAATAAAGAGTTAGTAACCAATATTCATAAAAAATAAAAAAAAATAAAAAATTATTTATAATTTATTTATAAAAAATTAAAAAAATTAAAAATTTTAATTTTCATACCTTCTATGACAATGGCACCAAAAATTTGATAGATCACAATGTTGTCATTAAGACATCATATTTATCAATTTAAATCTAACTTTTTAAATTAATTATAAATGGTTAGTAAGTAGTGAGTCAGATCAAATCCATAGAAAAGGTAGTATTTTAGATTTAAAATCTTTGATTTTATAAAAAAAAGAAAAAAAAAAGTTTTAAAATTAGAAGTGAAGTCAGAAAATAAAAAGTAAAAATTAAAAGATGCAGAAATTTAAACTTGGTACTAAGATCTACTAGTTAGATCTTAGCATCTACTTATAATAAAATAAAAATAATAATAATTAAAATATAAAAAATTAAATTAGAATAAAAATAAAAGGTTGAAATTAAAGTGCATAAAAATAAAATTTACATTAGTTAAAATTTTAGAATTTAAATATAAAAAATTAAAAAAAAAAGAAAAAAAATAAAACAACCTGAACTCTGATCTTGGATCAGCATTGGCTGAAAGATGTTATAGAAGCTCAGCTCTTTCTCTCGACACCAGTTGCCTTGAAGTAGCCATTAACCCAAGCCTGGCTTTACCCTGTATCAAAGCTTCACCTTAACCGAAGACATTGAACTCTGGAGGCCTGGGGTTCAATTTATAGAGTTAGGAGGGCTGGAGGATTTTCTTCTAGGCAATGTGGGACTAAAAAATATTTTAATCATCAAAATAGAAAGAAATTCTAATAAAAATTAGATTAAAATAGCTTTTAGATGAATCTGATGAAGTCTGGTGAAATCTGGTTGTTTAATAGGAATCCAACAGAATAAAAATCATCAAAATCGGATGTGTATCAGTCCAAATAGGTTGAATTAAATTCTGATCATTGATTATGCATTGATAAAGAAAATATGGTCACTGATTATGCGTAGGGTGTCCTGATCATTATTGGGAGTGTCCTGGATCATTGGATCATCGCTTGGTGCCACCGCTACCATCAGATGGTGCAGATGGAGCTGATAGCATTTGAATTAAACCCAACAGCCATCCGATCTTGATCGTAAGTGACCATAGCCATCCGATCGTGCAATTACTATTCCCACGGACCGTGTGGACTGGCCTCACCACACACCACAACCAATTAGCATCTTCTTTCATCGAGTGAAAAGAACAAAATGCCCTATGAGCCATGATAGATTTTTTACAAACCCTTTAAGGGTCGTGGTCCACCACGTATCAGCATGTAATTCGCTGTCTTCTGCTGAGTTGGCGGTCCATACCTAATTTTATGGATTGACTGGCGGCTTCTGTGGCTGAGTCGACTTTGATGGCTTGGCTTGGCTTGCGAAGCCGGCTGAGCCATTTTTTTTTAATTTTATTTTTTTATATTTAAAAATTCATATCTGGTCCATTTTAGCTCTGTTTTACTTCAAACTTATTTTGTTGTGACTATAAAAATGAGCTCTTTCCATTGATAATATTTTTTTTAATTTTTATTATTTTTTAATTAATTTTTTAATTAATAAAATTATAAATTTCTCAAAAATATGTATCAATTAATTATTAATTCTTAAAAATAAATATAAATCAATTGATAAATTGATGCTTTTATATTTGAATTTATGGTACTTATCACCATAAAGAAGTAGTAGGTGAGCGAATCCAGCAAACCCACAGTTGAAGAGAGGTTGAGTGCAGCTCTGCCACACTCTAGAACTCCTGAGCGTAGACAAGCCCAGACCCCACCCCGAGCTCATCGGCAAGAAAGCCCAAATCAAAAGGCATGACGAAACTTCCCTCCTTGAAGATTCTACAACTATACTCCCTTGAATGCTTCGAAGGCACAGGTATTGATAGAAATTAAGGAACAGTTGCCAAAGCCAAAAAAGATGCGATCCCATCTGGCTAACTGTAATCCCAACAAGTACTACATCTGTCATCATGACCATGGTCATGATACTAAAAAATACATTCAATTTCAAGACAAGATCGAGGAGCTCATCAGGCGAGGCTAGTTCGATCGATTTTTGCGACATCGATCTGAAGGAAGGAAAGATCGGCCAAGGGTACTATCGCAGCTAGAACCGCATAGGAGGGAAGAGCAATAGGAAGATTGGCCACTACTTGGGATCATCAATACCATTGCTAGGAGACTTCGGTAGGGGGAAGCCAGTGGGTTGGCAGAGCCAGCAAAAAGATAGAGGATTGAAGAACCAATTGCTTTCATTGAAAAAGATGCTCAAGGGATTTAATTCCCATATAATGACATGGTTGTAGTTGCTTTAAATATTGCTGACTATGATGTACACCATATTCTAATTGATAATGAAAGCTCTATAATTATTTTATTTTATAATGCTTTCTCAAAGATGTCCATACCTAGTAGTCACTTGGGACCAATGAACTTTCCATTGGAGGGTTTCACTAGCGATGCTATGCTGGTGGAAGGAATAATAACATGAACTATAGTGATAGGACGATATCCCAGGCAATGTAAGGTATAGGTTGATTTTCTAATGGTAAAAGCTCCTTCCACCTATAATGCAATCTTAGGCTGAGCTGGTTTGAATGCACTTCGGGCCATAGTGTCAACTTATTATTTGAAGATGAAATTTCCAACAAGTTTTGGGATCAGAGAGGTAAGAGGAGATTAAGCTTTGGTAAGACACTTCTATATGGTTGCCTTGCAAGAGGAAAGGCAAATAGATCCTTATCCAATGGATGGGCTTGATGCCCGTGATGACCTTATAGAAGAGCGGAGCGAGCCAATGGAAGATCTTATTACAATTCTTTTGAATGATGAAAATGAGGATCATATTGTTCAGATCATCTCCAACCTGGGGGATGAAGTCAGAAAGCAGCTCATTGCCTTCCTACAAAGAATCACCGATGTTTTTGCCTAGGTTCTTGTGGACATGCCCATAATTGACACAAAAATGATGGAACATCGTCAGACTGTTGATCCCAAACATCAGCCAGTAAAGGAGAAGATGCGTGGCCATGTACTAGAGTGGTAGAAGGCAATTTTGGAAAAGGTTGACAAACTTCTCAAGGCTAGGTTCATCCGAGAAGTATCTTACTCGAGCTGGGTCTCCAATATGGTCCTTATAAAGAAGGCAAATGGAAAATGACGGATGTGCATAGACTTTAAAAAGTTAAACAAGGCCTACCCAAAAGATAGTTATCTCCTTCCTAGAATTGATCAGCTAGTGGATGCCACCTCAGGCCATGAGCTCCTCACTTTCATGGATGCCTTCTTTGGTTATAATCAAATTCAGATGGTGCTAGAAGATGAGGAGAAAACTATTTTTATTACTGATCATGGTCTTTATTATTATAGGATCATGCCCTTTGGGCTAAAAAATGTAGGTGCAACTTATTAGTGCCTAGTGAACAAAATCTTCAAGAAGCAAATCAACCACAACATAGAGGTTTATATGAATGATATGCTTGTTAAGAGCCAATCTTTCATGAACCATATTGCAGACTTGGAAGAGACCTTCAATGTGCTTCAGAGGTATAAGATGAAGCTGAACCTGACCAAGTATGCCTTCGAAGTAACTTTGAAAATGTTTCTAGGTTTACCGTATTGAGATGTAGAATCGAAGCAAATCCAAAGAAAATTTGGGTCATTCAAGAGATGACTGCATTGAAGTCGATAAATGAATTTTAGCACCTGACAAGGAAGGTGGCAGCTTTGAACCACTTTATTTCAAGATCAGCCGAGCGATGTATGCCCTTCTTCCAAGTCCTCAAGTAGTCGAAGAACTTTCACTAAACTCCCAAATGTCAACAAGCATTTGAAGAACTGAAAAGCTATCTTAGCTCACCTCCTCTATTAGCCAAGCCTGAGTCTGAAGAAGAATTATTTTTATACCTGATGGTCTCCCCAACAGCCTTAGCAGTCATTTTGGTTATGGAAGAGACAAAAGTGTAGAGGCCAATCTACTATACTAACTGAGTTCTGAGGGATGCTGCAACTAGGTATACCAAGTTAGAAAAATTAATTTATGCTCTGTTGATTGCAGCTCAAAGGCACTGACCTTATTTCTAGGGGCACACTGATCAACCCATCAAGGCAGTTCTCCATTGGATAGATATCTCTGGAAGAATAGCAAAATGGGCCATTGAGCTCACAGAGTTTGATATTAATTTTCAACCTTGACCATCAATCAAAGCACAAATTCTGGCTGACTTTATAGTAGAGTGCACCATTCTGATTGAAGCTAAACCTGAACAACCCAAGGTCGATGTTTCATGGTCATAGCTGAACCCCTCTTAAGATAGAGTAGATCTCTCCAAAAGCTTTTAAGCCCCGTATATGGATGGTTCCTCTAATGCTTTCAGAGTAGGGAGTAGGTGCGGGTTTGATCTTAATCAACCCTAGAGGAATTATTACTGAATATGCACTTTACTTTGAATTTCTCATAATAAATAATGAAGTAGAATATGAAGCACTAATCGTGGGATTGAAGATAGCTAAAGAACTGAAAGCAGACCGAGTAAAAGTTTACAGTGACTCCTAGTTGGTGGTGGGACAAGTTAGCAGTCACTATGAGGCTTGAGAAGAAAATATAAAGAAGTACTTGAAAAAAGTGAAGAGCCTGATCTCGACCTTCAGTAGCTTTAAGATTCAACAAATTCTAAGAGTGAAGAATAGTAGGGCCAACCTTCTCTCCAAGATAGCCACATCGGCACCTAATGAATTGCCCAAAGAAATCTTCTTTGAAGTTCTAATTAAAATATCCAAGCTTAAAGGAATTCCAGACTATAATGCAAATCGACCAAGAGCTTAGTTGGATCGATCCATTCCTTGCTTATCTCAAAGATGGCGTCCTTCCTCAAGACCCAAGAAAAGCTCAAAAATTGAGAAATCAAGTCTCCCGATATGTTTTATATGATAATAAACTATATAAGAGGTCGTACTCTTTGCCACTCCTAAAGTATCTCCGATCTTGCGAGGCATATTATGCATTATGAGAGGTGCATGAAAGGATATATGGAAACCACCTAAGAGCAAGATCTTTATCTCACAAGCTACTTCGATAGGACTACTATTAGCCAACCATGTATCAGGATGCAGTGGAATATATGATAAAATATGATCAATGTCAAAGAAATGCCAACGTTTAAAGACAACCAGCTTCTCAGCTTACATCTTTGAGCATCCTATGGCCATTTACACAATAAGGGATGGATATACTCGGATCCTTTCCCATGGCATCTAGGTAGTAGAAATTTCTCTTAGTAGCCATAGACTACATCACTAAATGGATTGAGACAAAACATCTGGCTAAAATTATTGAAGCAAAAGCATAATACTTTATCTGAAAGTTAATAGTTTGCAAATTTGGGCTACCTCAGACTTTAATTACTGATAACGAGCACCAAATTATGGGAACAAAGTTTGCCGAGTTCTATGAAGATCTAAATATCTCCCACCACTTCACCTTAGTGGCTCATCCACATGCGAATTGTGAGGCCGAGGTAACCAACAGGATCCTATTACAAGAAATAAAGGCAAGAGCTGAAAGGATGAAAAGAACTTAGGGGGATGAACTCTATCATATACTTTTGGCTTACAGAACCACTCAGAGATTGCCAATCGGAGAAACTCCTATTAGATGTGTACCCTAGAAGCCAAATTGGTTGATACTTGTAATACACTTCTAAGGATAATTTTATAATTTTGATTATAAATTAATAAAAAGATTATTTTCTATCACAGTATGTATTTAAAAGTGTCTATGATACGTCCTTTGAGTTAATGATAGTGATAATTTATATTTTTAAGAGTTAAAAATTTAAGACATGAATTTTCATAATTAACTCTAAACTGCTTCTGACCGTAGGATCGTCATGAGGTTGGTGATTGATCCAGAAGGTTGGTGTACGATCATTTTCTTAGAATAGATAAGTCATGAGTCCATAGTGTGGAGACATTGAAGCGAGAGTACAGGTGCTCATTAGTGAATGAGGGCATAGAGCATGACCACATCAAGCAGTCATAAAAAAGTCTACCTGCTCATCGATGACTGGCTTGATGCTGTAGTTGTGTATCAAGTTCTTTAACCTGAGATGCATCGATAGTTCATCTTATGTGTGTTATAGTTTGACTGAACCATAACTTGGTCTCCTAGCCATTCGACATCCTGAGGTGTATGTTGGCTATAGCATGTTCATTGTAAGAACTGGATTGCACCAAGATGGGATCTATCAAACTCGATAGTGGAGGAGTAGTCCTATGATGATCATGAGATCGAGTTCTTAAGCTCATGGCCATGGCAGTATGATATAATAGAAAAGAATTTTCTATTAGGGTTTCACATTGGACTCAAATCGAATGATTCATTCATATGACGGATGTTGGGTTTTGACGAGTTTACCTTAAACCCTATTCTTGTCGGAACTCATGATAGTAGAATCGATTCACATAGATAGCTACACCAAGAGGTTTGCTTTTAATTCTGATGGATTGCCACCATATGTTGCTAGGTGTCATTGGTGGATTTTGAGAGTGTTGGTGTAGAAAACTATAGATGTCGGAGTTGGATGAAGTTGGAGAAGACTAGATTGCCGTCGGTGATCTGAAAAATAAGTCTTGTTCGGAGTCGAAGATGGTGGCTCCAATAAGATCTTTTGATGATCAAGTCAGCTCTTCCGACCAATAGAAATGGAATATTCCGGAAAAATTTAGAGTAGAGTTTTGACTAGAAGATGAGAGCTTAAGGAAGAAAGCATATCTGGAGGGTCTCTTATATAGGTGAAGCCTATAACAAACTGATGGTAACAGCCTTAACCATCTGGTAGTGGGCTGCTCAGAGCCACATGGGATTTGTTATGGAGGATAAGTGGTCGTCTGTCGTGATGTGCTAGTCTGTTGAATTTTAATGGTTGAAGTTCGGATAGATCGACCAAGGGTGGTGAAGAACCTCGAGTTATGGTAGCTCCCGAGTGGTTTGGATGTCCCTTAAGATCAACCATGCCTTGATTGATATTCACTGTATCAAATTTAGATGCTGAGGTCCTTCTGATGTTAGAGAGAAATTTTTGGAGACGACATAGAGGAGAAGTCCGAGATGAGTTCGACTAGTGGAGAAGTCCAGGTGGAGTTCGACTAGTGGAGAAGTCCATCTAAAGTAGAAGTCTGGGAGGTGTTTGACTGGTGGAGAAGTCAATCTAAAGGAAAAGTTCAAAAGGAGTTCGATTGGTGGAGAAGTCTGGGAGGAGTTCGACTGGTGGAGAAGTCCATCTGAAAGAGAAGCAGCCATTTTTTGGGGAATAGTTAAAGCCACGATTGGAGTTCTTTGATGATTATAAATATCTTTCAATCGAGCTCTAGACCAAACTTCGGTGGGAGCGGGGTTTATCCCCAACAATAGTCCCCCTACTCCTGAGTTTGAAATTTGAAGAGAGTAAAAAGGCGACTGCCAAAATCCAATCCCAAGCTTTGCACCCGCCAGGTGGAAAGTTTTGGCAATTTTCATGCTGGTGCCAAAACTTCTTTAATTATGACGTGATTTTGAAGAGACGATCTTTCAAAACTCCCATCGAAATGCTATCTGAGGTATGACACAATAAAGGCTCTGCCCGACGCCACCCCCTACCATGATGAGTGGGACACGCATAGCACGAAGATCAATCGAAGGAGATCTACAATCATGACTATCTCGGGCTTCTCCTGGCTATTTAAGTCCTCCTTTCTTCTTCGGAACTCATTTTAACTGAGCATTCTTCTCCCTCGGGTTCTCTCTTTCCTCCTGCTTGAGAGTTCTGGTTTCTTTCTCCATTCTCCCTGGTTCCAAGCGCTCCACTCGATTTTCATCATGCTCATCATCTCCTTTTCTTTCCCAATCGATTTAGGTCAGCTCCACAACATTTCTTTTTGATACTCTTGCATCTTTTGTTTCTTGTTCTTCCAGTTTCTTCATAGAAATTCCCACACTTCATTTTTCTATTTTTTGGAGATTTTTCTTAAGTTGATTTCGATCCAGATGTCCTCTGGAACTTCTCAATCCATCGGTTCCTCAGGTTCGTCCAATCTAACCTTCTTAGACCTTGTCCCCTTAGCAAAGGTCGAGCCTAGGAGTATGTCTCATCGTTCCTTGTACCAGATACTATTTCTTGCATCCTAACCCTAAACAACCTATCTTTAATTAGGATTCAGTATGAGATCCCCCAAGAGTATGACCTCAAACTTTCCCGATCAGGTGATCAAGCTAGTTCTCCTTCAATCGATCAGTTTTGCCTGTACTTTGAATCTTTTTGGGTCGGGCTTCGACTTCCACTCCTTTCTTTCATAGTCACACTCTTTCACTTTTTGAATATCTTCCTTACCTCTGTAGTACCGAATTTCTTTAGGTTTGTAATCAGATTTCTTTTTCTTTGCCATCTAGCTAAGGTTCGCCCGATTGTGTCGCTCTTTAGAAATTTTTATAGCTTCAAGTGCCATCCTTTTGCCAAGGACTGATGGTACTTTTTCTCTCAATTTGAAAAGAAGGGGCTCCTAAAAGGTACTTCTTCTTTCATTCATCACTGAAAGAACAAGTACTTCTTCGTGCGCTGTCTAACCTTAATGCTGGATCTCCCTCTTTGGGGCTTTCTTAGGAAATCAGTTCATCGAGATCCTAGTCTAGACAGAGTTGACGTTGAAACTTCCAATAAACTTGAGGCATACCAAGCTCCTCTTCTTTCCGACATTCTAAAAGAGTAGACCTTGTTCAATCTGGGCTTAATCCCTCTTGACCCCATCGGTATACTTTTTCTTCCACGGCCCTCACAAGATTTTAGATGCATTTTGGCTGATTGAAACTTTTTCCTTATTGTAGAGATGGATACCGAAGCTGTGGGGATGCTTACTAAGGGCCTTTATGCCCAGAGGAAGAGAAAAGGGAAGGCCCTGAGCAAAAGTTCAAAGAGGGCAAAGGTCAGCACCCTGAGCTCTATAGCTCCTGCCACCACCGATGTCACCCCCGAGGTCATCGAAGTCATCATGGTTGTCGATGTCGATGCTGCCGAAGGAGGCTCCTTTCCTCCTGAATCCTTAAGTCCTATTGGGGATTAGGTTCCCGAACCTCCTGCCGAGATAGAGGAATGAAAGGAGAGGAGGAAGAAAAAGTTGGCTATCATGAAGATTGCCCGCAAGGCTCATCCAGGTGAGTCGAGTGATAGCGACGGTGACGGTCCGAGAAAAGACCCCTTCGATAACCCAGGTGTAATCTAGGATTTGATTGACAAGGTCGCCCTTCCTGAGGTTGTGGACCGCATGGCTAACCTCGACCAAATGAAGCTCGTCTGGAGTTCCCTTGGGACCATCCTAAAGGTAACCGCCTTATCGAGTTTTCTTTCCCATTTTTCTTTTCTCTATCCTGACATTGTTTGTCTATGGTAGTTGGGTTATCAAGTACTCATCCACCTTAAAAGGGGGCACTGCCAAGAGGTGGAAGCATTGAAGGTCCAGGAGGATCTTCAAGCTGAGATCAATCGCCTTTGAAAAAAGACTGCCGAGGTTAAGCACTTCATGGAGGAGAAGGCGGCGAAAGTTAGGAGCCTCCAGTGTGTGCTCTGAAAAGAGGAGTTTGCCTTAACTGGACTCAAAGCTGCACTGGCTCTAGAGGAGGAGAGGAGGAAGGAAGCTAAGGGTAAAGCCAGTGAACTGAAGGCTCGAGAGGCAAAGTCAGTCTTGGAGGCAGTGGCTCGTGCTATGGAGGAATTCAAAGCCTCCTCCAAAATGAAAAAGATGAATATCGCATTTGGCTAGCAGGCATTTATCAAGGGCTTCGAGCTCTACGAAGATAGAATGGCCCAAAAATTTCCCAAACTTGATCTGAGCTTTTTAGAGGAGGATCCTAGTGAAGAGGCAGGGCCATCAAATGCCATGGCCGACCTTTCTCATGCTGAGCCCATCCCTGGTTCATTCGAGCCCACCATGGAGGTGTCCGAGCTTGCCCAAGAATCAGAAGCAACCGAGAGTGCCCCGACTTCGTCTACCGCCATATCGCCCAAGGTTGAGAACCTTGAGCAGTTGTATTTTTTCTTTTTCTCTTTTTATTTTACTCTATACTTGAAAAACTTTTGGTTGAATGAAAGCAAAATTCTTTTTGTCAATACCTTTGAGTGTTTTTTATACATTTGATGCAGTCCCCGGTCATTGCCGATCTGCAACCTTAGGGAGTTTCTTAAAAATCAATGATTAGAAATTTGAAAAAAAAAGGTTCATCATTTGAAAAAAAAACTAAACAAGATCGAGGATGAGCTTCAGTGGTTTTAGAAGAATGCTTTGGAGGTGATGATTGAAGTCACCCACCTCCAAAAATTGCATAGGAAGAACTCTACAAGTTTCAGCATTTGAAAGGGCAACTTTAAGAGGGAATTAGTTGAGCTCAAGAAAAGTACCAATGACAAGTCTTGGGTGCTGATAGTGAAGATCAGTTCCCTTGAGGTTTAGCTCAAAGCAGTGAAGGAGAAAATCCAATTGCTGGAAGGGAATTCACCGTGGTCTACTGACAAAGTCCGATAGGAATGGGATTGGTCCTAGAGGTTCTCTGCACTCTAAAAGCAACTATACGATGTCGAGCTTGGCTATCAATCTTACCAAATGGATTGGAGTGGGAGGATATTGTCATTGGAGAAGAAGCTTCGTGCTGCTAACAGCGAAGTAGTTTGGCCCCAAAAGTGATTGGATGACCGCTATTAAGCCAGTACAAGTAGAAAGTCGGAGGAGATTGCCTCTTTGAAGAGGATCGTTGGTGAGCTTTCGGAGTCAGTCGAGATAGAGAAGGCCAAAGTCCAATGGCTGAAGCTTTAGCTAACCTATAAGAAGCAAGCTATTAAGGATGCGGAGGTCGAGTCTAAGATTCTGAGAAAGCAATGGCGGGAGCTTGAAGATAAATTTCAGCAGGCCGGATGTTTGTTGACAGCCTGCTAAAAAGGAAGGAGCTCGAAGAGGAGATCTTTAGGCTAAAACAGGCTCTGGTGATGGTTGGGGCCAATAGCCTGAAGTTAGAGGAATCCGGTCCATCTAAGGACTTCAACCTCTTTTCTCCTTTTTTTTTAATGTAATCGGC
The DNA here is from genome assembly GCA_006176705.1 of Cocos nucifera. Lineage (NCBI taxonomy): Eukaryota > Viridiplantae > Streptophyta > Magnoliopsida > Arecales > Arecaceae > Cocos > Cocos nucifera. The sequence goes on from QRFJ01002690.1 coordinate 172,676, forward strand.
CTTGCAGATGTTTGCTCTCACCTTTATTTTATAACGAACTTTTACTTTTCAATAAAATGGTACCTTGTTTCATTGTCTTTTATATTACACGAATCCAATGCTTGTTGATGGCTTTGTTTTCTTTACTCCATCTTCTATTGAGATGGTTGCTATGGATACTGAACTAGAGACCTTTTCATGAACTAAAACAAGGTAATCCTCCTTTTTGTTTATGCCATAATCGTAGGGGTGATACGTATAAGGGTCGCTAATAGGGCTTCTCCCTTCTTCCTATTTTAGATCAGTGGGGTCTTGAATTTGCTCATGTTAGGACGAGGTTCTCCTCCTATTTCTAATAGGACTATAGGGGCACGTAAGGGTCATTGAAAGGGCCTGTTCTCTCATCTCGTCTTAGATTAATGAGGTCTTCGCTTTGCTCATGTTATGATGAGGTTTTTCTCCTATTCCTAATAGGGCTATAGGGGCACATAAGGGCTGTTGAAAGAGCCTCTTTTCTCATCTCATCTTAGATTAACAAGATCTTCGCTTTGCTCATGTTAGGACGAGGTTCTTCTTCTATTCCTAACAAGGCTGTAGGGGCACATAAGGACCATTAAAAGAGCTTCTTTCCTCATCTCGTCTTAAATTAACGTGATCTTTGCTTTCCTCATATTAGGATGAGGTTCTCCTCCTATTCCTAATAGGACTGTAGGGCAATGTAAGGGCCGTTGAAAGGACCTCTCTCTCCTCATCTCATCTTAAATTAACGAGATCTTTACTTTGCTCATGTTAGGATGAGATTCTCCTCTTGTTTCTAATAGGACCGTAGGGGCACATAAGGACTATTGAAAGAGCCTCTTCCCGCATCTCATCTTAGATTAATGAGATCTTTGCTTTGCTCATGTTAGGATGAGATTCACCTCCTATTCCTAACATAATTATTTTCATCGTGCGGCAAAGTTCGGGATGTTTTTTCTTGTCATTACAGTTTTGCAACAAGAACTGAGATGCAAAAGTAAAGAGATTTTATTGCCGCAAAGTCATTGGTGATACATTCTCAAATTTTTTAAGTTCCATGGTTGGGGTAGATCAGCTCCTCCAAGCTTCTTTAAGTAATATGTCCCAGGTCGGATGACCTCCTTGACTTCATAGGGTCCTTCCCAATTTAGGGCAAGCTTCTCTTGATTCTGGGGCTACGAAATGGCTGCTCGTCGAAGCACCAAGTCTCCCACTCTGAATACCTTGTCCCTAACTCTGGAGTTGTAATATCGGACTACCTTCTGTCTATAAGTAGCCATCCAAACTTGAGCTTCTTCTCATTTTTCCTCTAGCAAGTCATGGTTAGCCCTAAGATCCTATGAATTGCACTGCTCACTAAAGGCCACTACACGTGCTGATGAGAGTTTGAGCTCGATTGGGATAACTACTTTTATTTCGAAGGCCAGAGCGAAAGGGGTCTCTCTAGTTGGCAGTCTTTGAGTAGTTCAGTATACCCAAAGTACATAGTAGAGTTCATCTACCTAAGTCTCCTTTGCTCCCTCAAGTCTCATCTTGATACCTTGTGGCAAGGTTCAATTTGTCACCTCTACTTCACCATTTGCTTACGGATGAGCTACTGATGTGAAGTTATGGGAGATGTTTAAGTCTTCATAGAACTTAGCAAACTTTGCTCTAGCAAACTGCCACCCATTGTTTGTCATAAGGGTTGGAGTCAGGCCAAATCTATAAACAATCAACTTTCAGACAAAGTCTTGTACTTTAGCTTCAATAATTTTAGTCAGGGGTTCAGCCTCGATCCATTTGGTGAAGTAGTCAATTACAACCAAGAAAAATCGTCGTTATCCAAATGCCATCGAGAAGGAGCCGAGTATATCCATCCCCCATTGTGCAAATGGCTAAGGGGCACTCAAGGGGGTAAGCTCGGAGGCCGGCTACTTTGAATACTAGCATTTCTCTAACAACGGTCATACTTTCTAACATAGTCCAGAGAATCCCGATATAAGGTCGGCCAGTAGTAACCTTACCAAAGAAGCTTATGAGATAAAGATCTGGCACCTAGATGGCTTTTATAAATTTCTTCATGTACCTTCCACAATGCAAAATCGACCTCGAAGGGTCGAAGGCATCTTAAAAGTGGTAAGAAATATGATATTTTATATAGTTTGTTTTCATAAAGAACATATCGGGAGGCCTGATTTTTTAACTTTCGAGTTTCTTTTGGATCATAAGGGAATGTCCCATCTTTGAGATAAGAAATCAATGGGTCGATCTTGTAGGGCTCACGTTGATTTGCATTGTAGACTATGGCTCTTTCCAACTTAGGCATTTCAGTACTTTGAAGTATACTTCTTTCAGAAGTTCATTGGGAGTGAGTGTGGCCAGCTTGGATAGGAGATCGGCTCTGGTGTTTTCTGCCCTTGGGATCTACTAGATATTGCAGTTGTTGAAAGTTGGGGTCAAGCTCTTTACTTCCTCAAGCTACTTTATCATATTTTCTTCCCGAGCTTCATAATTACTATTTACTTGTCCCATCATCAATTGGAAATCACTGTAAACATGAAGCTGATCTGCTTTTAATTCTTTGGCAATCTTTAGTCTTACTATCAGAGCTTCATATTCTATCCCATTATTGATTGTGGGAGACTTGAAGTGCAGCGCATATTCGACGATGACTCCTTTAGGGTTAACCAAGATCAGCCTAGCGCCTATGCCTGAAGCATTGGAAGAGTCATAGACATACAAGGCCCAAAAACCTTCAGAAAAATCTGCTTTTTTCTTAGGGGAGCTCAGTTGCAACCATGGAATGCTGGCTTCATTCTGCTCAGGTTCATTGTCATCCGTGATAGTGCATTCAACTATGAAATCAATTAGTATCTGAGTTTTGATTGAGGGCTGAGGTTGATAGTTGATGTCAAATTCTGTAAGCTCGATTGCCCATTTTGCTATTCTTCTAGTAGTGTCAATTCGATGAAAAACTATCTTGATTGGTTGATCAGTAAGGAGTGTTATGGTGTGCCCCTAAAAGTAGGACCGGAGTCTCTTGGCTGCAATCAGAAGAGCGTAAGTTAATTTTTTTAACTTAGTGTACCTGGTCTCAGCATCTCTCAGGATCCGACTGACATAGTAGACCAGTCATTGCACCTTTGCCTCTTTCTTGACCAAGACTACCATAAGGACTACTGGGGAGATTGCCAGGTACAGAAATAATTCCTCTCTAGGCTTAGGCTTAGCTAACAGAGGGGATGAGTCGAGGTAGTTTTTGAGCTCTTCGAATATCTATTGACATTGTATGGTCCAGTAAAAGTTCTTTGGTTGCTTGAGGACTTGGAACAAGGGCATGCACCACTCGACCAATTTGTAGACAAAGCGATTCAATGATGCCACCTTCTCAATTAGGTGTTGAACTTATTTTACTAATTTTCGAGCAGTCATCTCCTGGATGGTTTGGATTTTCTCTGGGCTAGCCTTAATCCCCCACCTCGATACCATGAATCTCAAGAACTTTCTCGAGATCACTTCAAAGGTGCATTTGGTCAGATTCAACTTCATCTTATACCCCCGACGGGCATTGAAGGTTTCTTCAAGATTAGCAATGTGATTTGCAGAAGTTTGGTTATTGACAAGCATGTCATCCGCATAAATCTTCATGTTGCGGTCGATCTAATTCTTAAAGATTTATTGACCAAATACTGATAAGTAGTGCCTACATTTTTAAGCCCAAAGGACATGATCCTATAACAATAAAGACCACGGTCAATAATAAAAGCAATTTTTTCCTCATCCTATTATGCCATCCAAATTTGGTTGTAGCTGGAGAAAGCATCCATGAAGATGAGGAGCTCATGGCTTGAAGTCGCATCCACCAGTTGATCAATTCTAGACAGGGGATAGCTATCATTTGGACAGGCCTTGTTCAGCTTTTTGAAGTCTATGCAAATTTTTCATTTGCCATTTGCCTTCTTGACCAGGACCACATTATAGATCCAACTTAGGCAGTAGATGTTAGATATGTGCCCTAAAAATCAGATTGGCTGACACTTGTAATACACTTCTAAGAATAATTTTATAATTTTGACTATAAATTAATAAATGGATTATTTTTTATCATAGTATGTATTTAAAGTATCAGTGATACATTCTTTGAGTTAATGGTAATGATAATTCATATTTTCAAGAGCTAAAAATTTAAGACATGAATTTTCATAATTAACTCATAAACAACTCCCGACCGTAGGATCATCACGAGGATGGTGATCGATCCAGAAGATTGGTGTATGATCGCTTTCTTAGGTGTTGACCCCATGATTGATTTTGATGATTGCCAAACTTTGAGTGTTTGAGTATTTAATCTTGTGTTTCATGAGTGGATGTAGGTCTTTTTAGGTATGTAAATTGAAGAATTATTTCAAAAAAAGATCTACAAAAATTGATCAAGTAAACATTCTTGAAGAAAAGATTTTTTTTAAGCTTTCAAAGATCATAATAAAGAGATCTATTTGACCAAAATAAGGAAGACATAAAGTAGAAATTAAATAAAAAGTAAATCCCCTTGATTGGTGCAAAAAATCCATCAAAATAGCCTTATAGCAGTTTTCAAGATGTCTCAAAATTTTTTCGAAAGCTCTCGAGTGGACTAGCATGTCCAAACACTATCTGGCATGATTTCGAGAGATTTCACAGGATTCTTGAGAGGTCTCATGGTTTCAGTGAGATGTCTCATTCAGAACTCGAGACGTCTTGGTCTCAGAAGATAGAAACTTAGTTTCTACGCTCTGAAAGCGAGAGATCTTGTAGGATTCTTAAGAGGTCTCGTAGTTTCGATGGGATGTCTCGATTCAAAATCGAAAGATCTTGATATCTGATGAGAGATCTCATGAAAAATCGAGAGGTCTCATTCTGTACGAACAACCTTCAATGGATAGTTTTGCAACAGCTATTTTCGACCCCAATAGCTATTTCAGAGCTTCCAACGGCTAGAACTCTTACTCCAACCATCTCTAAAGGTATTTAAAGATGGAAAATCAATTAGAAAGTAAGAAAAATGAGATTTAAAGAGAGAATATTTTAGTTTTGATGAGGAACATTGAATATCCAAATAAAAAAAAAAGAAGAAAAATTGTGCACAGATTTCAGCGAGCTTTCAAAGCAATCTTCTCCAACATCTTCTTCATCCTCTTAAGTATAATTTGAAGAAAAGCCAAGCTTCGATCGAGCACATCATTAGCTTTTTCATTGAAATTTAAAGAGTTTCATTTCTATTTTTATTTCTGTGCTGAATTTTTGTACTTATATTTTTTATTTCTTTACAAGTTTTTTTGGAGAAAGAAACTTGGGGATTAGGCCCATCCAAGCTCGAAATTGGACATTATAGGTTTTGGTTGGTGAGTCCAAAAAACCAACTAGGTTAATAGCAATCCTAAAAAATTATTAGTGTAAGATTTTGGTTGGTGCTCCTGTGAAAATCAACTAGGTTTGTTTATGAGCCTGGGAAAACAAACACACTATAATCAAGAGTAGATTATAGTGAAAATCTCAAGAAAAGCTTGAGGAGTGGATGTAGGAGTGGGTTGCTTCGAACCACTATAAAACCTTGTGTGTTTGTATTATATTTTTAGTTCTTGCTTTACTTGTTTTATTATTTGCTTAGATTAGCTTTCAAATTTCTTCATAGCATTTGTATATCCTAAAATTATTGCTGCTTATATTGTTTACATTTGAACCATACTACTTAAGTTAAAATCAAAGCACATATCTATATAGAAGGTAAATTTGGTTAAAGTTTTATAAGAACCCAATTCAGCCCCCCTTGGGTTGCTACCTCTTGGCAACAATTGGTATCAGAGCAGGTACTCTGTTATTGATTTTTGATCTAACCATCAAGAGTAAAAGATCTTAGCAATCCAAATGAAATCTTTTTTGAATGAAGGCCATTCTATTGATCGTCCCCCACTGTTAAATGAATTAAATTACATACATTTGGAAAATTAGAATGAAAGTTTTTATATAATCACATGACTATAACCTATGAAAAATTATTGTCAATGGCTCTCACATACAAAATACATCATTTATTGATGAAGAATTAATACATCTAAATGCTAAGGATTTAAATATACTTTATTGTTCATTAGATATAAATGAGTTCAATCTAATTTCTTCTTGCATTTTAGCAAAATAAGTTTGGAAGAAATTGAAAACTATTTTTGAGGGAGCAAAATAAGAAGAAATATCAAGCTCCAAAGAAGACAAGAAAGCTCATTCCAACCTATGCCTCACAGCTCATAAGGATGAAAAGAAGAAAAAGAAGAAGAGAAAACAAAAGAAAAAGAAAGCATTAATTAAGGAGGAGCAAAGTGAAGAAAAAAGAAATGAAAAAGTGGAAGAAAGTACAATAAATCTTTGCATCATGATCAATGAAGATGTGGTAAATTCTGAAAATTCTTTCAAATTTACTCTTGATGAATTATTTGAAGCCTTTAACGATTTAATGGATGAACACAAAAAATTAAGGCTAAAAAATAAAGAACTTAAAAAGTCTAATCTTTCCTTGATTGAAGAGAAAAATAAAATTTTGAGTGAAAAAGGAGATCTTTTGAAACATATAAAGTATTTGGCCAAAGAAAAGAAAGAATTTTTAGAACTAATTAAAACTCTAAGTAAAGAAAAGAAGAATATAGTTAAATTTGAAAAATTCTTTGTTGAAGAAAAAGAAAAGCTCTTGAAATATGAAAGATCTCTTTTGGAAGAAAATGTAAAACTAAGAAAAGAGATTGAAAATTTAAAATCCATGCTTGAAAAATTTACTATTGGATCTTAAAAGCATTAAGAAATTTTGAATAATCAAATCACTATTTTCAATAATGTTGGAATTGGGTATAATTCTTTAAGAAAATAAAAATTTATCAAAAATATGTTTAGCAAAGGTTCATTTAAAAATAATTCATTTACATGTCTTAAATGTAACAAAGTTGGCCATAAAATTTCAGAATGTAACATTAAAATAATTAGCCAAACTTTAATCAAATAAATTTGGATGCTAAAAGAAATCATGTGCTCTAACATCCATGGATAAAAGATAACTTGGGTACTAAAGATTAGCAAATAATTTTGCAGGTACACCAAGGATCAAATGGAATGAAAAGAGAAAATTTTTTTGATGGATGCCTTGAAAATGAAAATGAATGGATGATGCTTTTGGATAAAATCTAAACTTTTTCCACATTATGCCATCAATATTTGTTTGATTAATTCTATTGATTCTAATAATCTATTTATGTAGTTTCATATCATATTTACTTGCTTGAAATATTCTCTATGTTTTGATGAGATTAGAATGATTGATTGATTTTGATGCTTGAAATGATTTGAATACTTTGATTTTTAAATCAACATGCTCTCTTCTATATATCATGCTATGGATGAAATGATTTTATCTTAAAATTTAGCATGATATCTTAAGCCTCCTCTTATTAATTTTATAATTGATGAATTTAATTTAAAAAATACTTAATTGGATGTTAATATTTTAATTGCTAAACCTACAATAAAAACTAATTTTTTTTAGTATTTCTTATAAAAAGCTAAATTATCAAAATTCTTCTAAAAAATTGAGACTTCTTAGTTGAACTGAACACATAAAGCCTTCATTCAATTTTCTTTTGATTTGATCTTATTTAAATTGATTATTGAAACACCTCCAATTGATTATTTTTTATGATCCTCTAAATTTTTTTGAATATCTCTCTTGATCATCAATTTAATTGACTCTTTGATCTTAAAAAAAAAATTATTGATGAACATTTCTATTTTGGTTTAATTGATTGATTTTGAAAATTGAATTTGAAAAATGATCTTCTTGAATATTTTGAAGTTGATATCTAACAAGATGTTTCAAAAAAGTTATCATTTATCTTTAAAGCTAAACTTTTAAAGAGAACTTTAATTTTAAGTGATTGGTATCAAATATTTTACTATTTATCATATATTTGATTGATTTATCTTTTGGCAAAATGAAAAAAAATATCTTTGTTTCAAATCTAACTTTGCACAGCTATATGTTTGATATGATATCATTTGAAATAAATTTAAAAATATATATCTTTTCTGAACCTATAATTGCTTGATATTTCTTAAGAAAAGAAAGAGTTGATCTTTTTGAAGAATTACTAAAATTTTTTTTATGATTTATCTTGATTAATTTGCTGATATCAATTCAAATTGATTTATCATTCAAAATCCTCAAAACTATTTAATTTAAATTAATTCATCTTTATCAATTCAAAACTAAAATTATTTGTATCAAGTTGAATTTGAAAATTAATATTTAAATGGTATTGAACTATTAAGAAAATTATGATTTGGTCTAAATTTTAGTTTAATTTGTACCAAGAAGTTTCTTCCTAAGAAAATTTTCACTCTTGGTATCATTCATATCATTTTTACCTTGCATTTTATTGTATTATTTTTTGGTAAAAGAATTGGATATAATGTCTCAAATCTATTTTATATTGATATACTCTTGATATGATATCTCTTGAGATAAATTCAAAGAATCTCATATATTCTTTGGAACTTAATTAAGTGAATATTTTGTTTGATTAATGCTTATTTCACTCAATTGATGCTTGTACTTTTAAATTATATTTAATTTTAAAATGGTATTATTTACTAAAGTAAGGAGGAGAAATTATTAAAGAAGAAATGATCAATTATATACAAGGAGCTTTAAAAATGAAAATATCTTTCAAATTTAGAAAATTTGACTTTAGTAGTTAAATTCATGTTTAATCTGCTTGATTTGAAAGATAAAGAGAGAAAAATTAAAAGTAAATTTATCCAGCATTAATTATGAAAAATAAGGGAAGTGCTATTATCTAGCTTTAATTGAAAATTCTAATCAGCTTATATTGAGGTAAATGAACATTGATTTCATTATACTTTTGAGCCTTAATATGATGATTCTATTTGATCTATATTTTTTTGATTTGATTGTCAAATCATTTTTGAAAACTATTTGGAGTGAAAAGAAGTTTGAGATATACTCTTACTCCAAACAAATTGATTTTGATATATTCTTATAATTTTGAAGCTCATTGATAAATATAATACTGAACTTTTCATATGCCAAACTTTAAACTTGATTTGCATGATCATTTTTGGTAAATGATTAGAGTTAAATTGAATTTGAAAATATATTCTTACTCTAAGAAATAAATTTCTAAACTTAATCTTGAAACTCATTTAAAAATTTGAATTTGATACTAAATTTTTGATATGTATTGCAAAATTTTTATGAATTATTTATATTAAAGTAATTTTTATTTAAAGCAATGAATTTGAAAATGTATCTATCTATTGCTTTGATTCTACTTATTTTATTTTGCTCGATACATATCTTTTTCGAACTCAATTGATTAAATTTTTTTAAGAAAAGAAAAGATTGAATATTGAATTAAATGCTATGCTTGATTTTATGTTCAAATCTTTTGAAAAGCTGTATTCTCCTTAAAGTTTAAAAGTGAATATCTAAAAATCTGATTAGAGATCATATTAATTCAAAAAGAGAGAGACCCTTCTAAAATTAAAATGAATATTTGAAACTTAGTTTGAGTTAAAGGATAAATTTTTGAAAGGAAGATGATTCATTTAAATTGATTTTATGAACTTAATATATCTCTAAATTTAATGCTTTGATGTTGATTTTTATGGTTTCTTGTTTCTTCCCATGAGCTTTTTGATGTTATCAAAAAGGGAGAGAAATATGTTGTGTATATGCTTGAAGGATTGATGCTTAAGAAAATTAAAATTTTGATATTTTAAAGATTAATTGAGAATATTCATGAAGTGTGCATTCATATGTTTGATCTAGTACTTCATGTCTTCATGATACATATTAGCAAAATGCATTGAAACATATTATTTATTTTTATTATGCATATACTCAAAGTTTTGTCATCATCACAAAGAAAGAGATTGTTGACCCCATGATTGATTTTGATAATTGCCAAACATTGACTGTTTGAGTATTTAATCATGTATTTCATGAGTGGATGTAGGTCTTTTCAGGTATTTAAATTGAAGAATAATTTTAAGAAAAGATCTACAAAAATTCATCAAGTCAAGATTCTTAAAGAAAAGATTTTTTTTAAGCTTTCAAAGATTAGAAGAAAGAAAGCTCTTTGACCAAAATAAGGAAGACATAAAGTAGAAATCAAATAAAAATCAAATCCTTTTGATTGGTGCAAAAAATCCCTCAAAATAAACTTGGAGCAGTTTTCGAGGCATCTCAAAATTTTTTTGAAAGCTCTCGAGTAGACTGGCATGCCCAAACACTGTCTGGCATAATTTCAAGAGGTCTCACAGTTCCAGCAAGATGTCTTGTTCAAAACTCGAGATGTCTCATTCAGAACTAGAGACATCTCGATCTCAGGAGATAGAAACTTAGTTTCTGTGCTTTGAGAGAGAAAAATCTCATAAAATTCTTGAGAGGTCTCATGGTTCTGGCAAGATGTCTCAATTCAAAATTGAGATATCTCGAAATCTGATGAGAGGTCTCATTCTGTGCAGACAGCCTTCAATGAATAATTTTGTAAAGGTTATTTTTCGACTCAACGGCTATTTCAGAGCTCTCAATGGCTAGAACTCTTACTCTAACCATCTCTAAAGGTATTTAAAGATGGAGAATCAATTAAAAACTAAGAAAAAAAGGATTTAAAGAGAGAATCTTTTAGTTTTGGTGAGGAACATTGAATATCCAAAGAAAAGAAAAAAAGGAGGAAAGTTGTGCATAGATTTCAGTGAGCCTTCAAAGCAATCTTCTCCAACATCTTCTTCATCCTCTCAACTACAAATTGAAGAAAAGCCAAGCTTCAATCGAGTGCATCATTAGCTTCTTCATTGGGATTTAAAAAGTTTCATTTCTATTTTTATTTCTATGCTGAATTTTTGTACTTATATTTTTTATTTCTTTATAAGTTTCTTTGAAAAAAAAACTTAGGGATTAAGCCCATCTAAGCCCAAAATTGGACATTGTAAGTTTTGGTTGGTAAGCCCGAAAAACCAACTAGGTTAATAGTGATCCCGAAAAACTATTAGTGTAAGGTTTTGGTTGGTGCTCCTGTGAAAACCAACTAGGTTTGTTTGTGAGCCTGGAAAAACAAACACACTATAATCAAGAGTATATTATAGTGAAAATCCTAAGGAAAGCTTGGAGAGTGGACGTAGGAGTGGATTGCTCCGAACCACTATAAAATCTTGTGTGTTTGTGTTATATTTTTAATTCTTGCTTTACTTATTTTATTATTTACTTAGATTAGCTTTCAAATTTCTTCATAGCATTTGTATATCCTAAAATTGCTACTACTTATATTGTTTACATTTCAACAACACTAAAGTTAAAATCAAAGCACATATCTATTTAAAAAGTAAATTTGGTTAAAATTTTATAAAAACCCAATTCACCCTCCCTCTTGGGTTGCTACCTTTAGGCAACTTTAGGATAGATGTATCATGAGTCTATGGTGTGGAGACACCGAAGTGAGAGTACAGATACTTATTAGAAAATGAGGGCACTGAGCATGACCACCTCGAGCAGTCATAAGGAAGTCTACCTTCTCATCGATGACTGACTCATTGCTATAGTGGTGTGTCTGGTTCTTTGATCTGAGGTGTATCGATAATTCACCTTGAGGGTGTTATAGTCTGACTACACCATAACTCAGTCTCCTAGCCATTCGAAATCTTGAGGTGTATGTTGGCTATAGCATGTTCATTGTAGAAATTGGATTGCACCAATAGGAGATCTATCTACCTCGGTTGATGAAGAGTAGTCCTATGATAATCATGAGATTGAGTTCTTAAGCCTATGGCCATGACAGAGTGAAGATGATAGAAAGAGTTTCTATAAGGGTTTCACATTGGACTCGAATCGAATGATTAATTCATATGATGGATATTGGGTTTGACGAGTTCACCATAACCCTAATCCTGTCAAGGCTCAAGATAAAAGAATCCAATCACACAGGTAGCCATACTGAGAGGTTCACTTTTGGTTCTACTGGGTTGCCACCATATACTACTAGGTATCATTGGTGAATTTTGGAAATAATTAGAATGATTTAGATGATCGATCATTCTAATTGTATGAATCAAAAAAGTTCTGATCCATCAAAAGGTATTTTGATAATGTCGATGATAGAGATCGTGACATATCTCATTACTATATAGAACTGAACCTAACTGGATCATACAAATAAGAATTTGGATCTAGATGTAATCAATTAGACTAATCCTGTTCAATTGATTTGGATTAGATCCAATTAGGTTCAAGGAAATCATGCTAGAACATGATTGAGCCTAACATTCTCCTTTTATAATAATTTTGGTTCATCTCGACTGAGCCAAATTTGTTTGGGCTTACTCAGAAATCTTGTTCTAGCCTGACTAGAGCTTGTCCAGATTAGAAAAGGGTTGTCTTAATTTATTAGATGGATTTAAGATAACACCTGCCAATTCCTGTCACCTGCTAATTCCTATTTTTGGACATAGGTCAATAGTTGATCCTGGACACCTGGACATGGGAGCCATGTGTCATGCGCCTATAGGAGAGCACTTGGGGCTCATGTCCCCCTACTAAAAGAGGCAAGAGATAGGGTGCACACCACCTTAGGCATGCATCCCATGTGGACAAGGGATGGAGTCCCATATAGATGGGACTCTAGGGTGTTTTGATATGATCAAACACTAGGGGCGCCAAAGACTCTTGCTTTATCCAGTCATGGCACCACCTATATGGATTTTTGAGGGACTCTCATCTGATTGGATCAGATGACATCATCTCGTCAATCAAATTTAGATCTGATTGAATGAAGGCCTCTGATTGAATGGGATGATGTGGCACTGCATGGCACAGTAAGGTCTATTTAATCCCTATCTGCGCTTAAAGTTATAGAACTTCTTCCTTTCACCATGCCGTAAGGCTACCATCCTCTATTCCATGCCTCTCTCTAATCCTCTCTCTCTCTCCTCTCCATGCCCAAAGGAGTTGGGTATGGATGCAAGTGCAATCCAAGAAAGAAAGGTGCCCACATCAGGAAGAAGGCAGCACTACTGAAAGTGACGACCGCTGCTTCTTCAAAGAAGTTTTGAAGAACTTCAAGATTAGATCCAGATCTAATTTTTGAAGAGGTGATTCAAAAGGAGAAGACCTCTAGATCCTGTCTGAGTGGACACTGATAGAGGCCAGGCATATGCGTGGCTCTTTTCAGAACCTCTGGATCAATCAGGATCATCGCAAGATAATCTAATTACCCAAAATAGAGGTATGAAATTAAATTAGATTTAATTTTATTTTTAATTTTTAATTTGAGATCTTTAGGATCAAATCTGAGATATCTCAGATCTGATTAAAATTATATAAAAAATTTTTAAAATATTTTTTTAGATCTAATCAGATCTGAACGATCCTATGACGGGAAAATAGGATTTTTCCTTCAATTGTTATCAGAGCCAAATTGGTAGTTCATCATATCTATTTTAGATTTAATTTAATTTTTATTTATGATTTGATATTAAATAATTTTAGATGTTACATCAGATGTGATTAGATTTAAAATTAAAAAATTAAAAATTTTATGATTTAGATCTATAATGTATTAGATACATGACTAGACTAGAAATAAAATAGTTCTATGTATAGTCTAGTATAATCATATTATTAAATTGATCAAATATGATTTTAAATCTAATTTATTTCTATTTTTTTAATATTATAATTTTTATAATCAAATTTAAAAATAAAAAATAAAATTTTTAATTTTTATTTTATTCATATGAGATATGAAAGATGCATGCTTAGACTAGTTATAGAATCATTCTATAAAATATTTAAAATAGTTTTATTTTTAATATGATTAAATTTAAATTTTATCATTTAGATATTATATGTGATATTTTAGATCTAAAAGCATGCAAGTTTTAATTAGTTATGATACATGAGATGTATGCAAAACATGTATAAATTAGATCATTAATTGTATATGTGATATATGATTTAGATCTAACTAGTTTTATAGTAGAAATTATATTTTTAATTAAGACATTCTTCTTGGTCGTCCAGTCATAAGAACAAAGTAGGATTTAAAGGCCCTCTCCTTCCATTTGATGGGATGTTCTTATGATGTGTAGGAGTGCTCAACATTGGTTCTTAATCAAAAAGTAAAACTTATTTTTCTGTAAAATTCTAGATCCTAAAATCCTAGGATTTTATTACATGTTTTATTTATGAACCCTAAACTTAATTAAGAATTAAGATTATGAAATTAATTAGATCTAAAAAATTAAGAATTTTTAGATCTAAGATATATTCGTAAAATTGAGTTCGGGCTTGGGTAGCTCAATTAGGTCTAGCAGTTGATCAAATTGAATCAAGAGTTGGTTAGGTAGTATTAAAGAAAGCTTAGATTTGACCAGCTTAATAGGATTAAGTCTAGATCATGATCGAATCACATTGAGATGTGACTCAATCAAGTTAAGATCTAATTTGGCTCCGTGGTTTGAGCCTGGATTGTAGGCTAATGCAATTGATTTTGGTTTGATAATTTGGTATCTAAGGTAAGCCTGGCAGATATGACTGAATGATTTTTTATTGGGAGCTACTCGATCTAAATATATTCTTATCGAGTTAATGGCATATCCCTTCCACCGGTCTCACTTATCTGGCCATTTATGTCGATCCAGTTCTGATTTGAGGTGGCTAACAATTCAAGCCAACCCATGCCATTAAGTTAGTCAAAATTATTATGACTAAGTTAAGTCAAGTTTGAAGAGATCTAAATTAAATCTTCCTACGAAAGTATTAAGTCTAAGATCTTCCACCATTATAGATGTGCGGGTCCTTTCCAGAGTTGATTGTTCTTGACTGGATGTAGTGGTTCAGATGCACTGGAAAGATGCAACCATGTCTATCAGGCATTGGATGCTACAGGTTGGAGGATGGGTTAGGCTCAACATTCTGGATACGATGAGGGACCCAATCAAGAATCTAATTCATGCAAATGATGGTTCTGACTTAACTAAGGAGTGGATCAATATTTCGGACATGATGAGATTAATGAATTAGAGACCAAGATTGGATGCACCATGATTAGAGAATCATTAGACAAGAGTTCTCCACCCATTGATTGATCAATCACCAATAACTGTTAGGTAAGGTGATGATCTAGTTGGTGGAATCACACCATCCAATAGAAAGCAATAATCGTGAAGATTTTTGCATCTCTGCTAAGGCAGTGTAGGGATCTGAGTAAATAGTGAAAGCCTAATTTATTTAAAAATAAAATCTCTAAATAAATTGGTTAAGTCTAATTACAAAATCTAACTAAAAACTTTGACTTTCTATGGGAAGATGTCTGCGTCCAACCCACTAGCTTGCATCCTGGACACCCATAGATTGACTGGATCCAACTACAAGGATTAGCTTCGAAACTTCAAAATTATTTTGGGTTTTGAAAATTTAACTAATGTGTTGGAACAAGATCCTCTCACCTTACCAGCCTATCATCCATTGATCAGAGAGAATCTCTTGAGAAGTGGATGGATGAAGATAACAAAGCCAGGTATTCCATATTAGGCTCGATGTTTAATGAGCTCCAGCGCCAACATGAAGACATTAAGACTAGCTGCCAAATGTTGTCTCACTTGCAAGATTTATTTGGTGAATAGAGTCACGCAGAACTACCACATGCATAAACTTCAGAATACCTTGGCTGAGTTCATAAACATGTTGGTTACTACTGAGCTTTCTATGAAAGGTTCTAAAGACTCAGTACTTATTGTGGAGTGAACTTCTTCCAAGAGAAAGTCTTTTGGAAAGAAGAAGTCCATGAAGAAGTAGAAGGTGGATGGTGGGAAGAAGAAGAAGGCAGAGCCAAAGAACAAGGCTGCTAACAAAGAAAAATATTTTTATTGTAACACTAACGGCCATTGAAAGTAGAGCTGTCCTTTGTACCTGGCCAGCCTGAAGAATAAGAAGGAGGCAGGTCCTTCTGGAGGTATGCTCGTTATAGAATCTAGTCTTATGGTTTCTTCTACATCCAGTTGAGTGCTTGACTCTGGTTATAGTGCTCACTTGTATACTTCTATGCAGGATCTTGAGGATAGCAGGAGGTTGAGGGATGGTGAGATGATTTTATGCATCGAGAATGAAGCAAGAGTTGCTACTGTGGCCGTGAGAATCTACTCTCTATGATTACTGTCAGGATTAGATTTAGATTTTAGGAACTATTTTTATATGCTTGCAGTAAGTAGGAATTTGATTTTTATTTCATGTTTAGCATGAGAAGGCTATGCAATTAGTTTTCTTAAGGACCATTATAATATTCTTTATGAAAGAAATAAAATTGCAAGTAGTTTTCTTATAAATGATTTCTATCAGTTACATATTGATGTTTCTATTTTTAATATCGAGCAAAATATGAATGCTAAAGGATCAAAATAATCTAGAAATAGTCTAAATGATAGGTATCTATGGCACCTTAGGCTAGGTCATATAGCTGAAGACAGGATTAACAAATTGAAGAAATTTGGGCTATTGAGTTTGTTGACTTTCAAGTCATATTCAATTTATGAATCATGCCTTCATGGTAAAATGACCAAGCTTCCTTTTGTAGGACATGGGAGAAGGGCCACAGACCTACTTGCCCTAATACATACTGATGTATGCGGCCCTTTTGATGTACCGATCATGGGCAATTATATCTCTTCATCACCTTTATCGATGATTTATCTCAATATGGGCATGTGTATTTGATGTGACACAAGTCTAAATCTTTTAAAAAGTTCAAGGAATTTAGACTCGAAGTAGAAAAATAAATTAAAAAATCTATTAAAATTCTTCAATCAGATCGAGGAGGCGAATATCTTAGTCAAAAATTCTAAGACTATCTTAAGGACAATGGCATAGTCTCTCAACCTGAAATGTCTCAACTCAACGAAATTTTAGAATGGAAAAATTGGATCCTATTAGATATGGTCCAATCCATGATGAGATTCATGAACCTTCTTGAGTTTCTTTGAAAACATAGTCTGATGACTGCTATATATTTACTAAATAGGGTTCTCTCTAAGATCGTTCCTATCATACTGTATGAGATATGGCATGGTAAGAAACTAAGTCTGAGTCATCTCAGAATTTGGGGTTGTCTGGTCCATGTCAAGAGACAATAGACGGACAAATTAGAGTCTAGATTCTTTAGAGCTCGATTTATTGGATATCCTAAAGAGTCATTAGGATATTATTTCTATCTCCCAGAAGATCACAATGTGATTGTGAGTCGACACATCATCTTTCTTGAAAAATAATTTATTCAAGATGGTGGCATTGAAAGGTAGATTAGACTCGAGGAGAAAGTCTTCGATGAGAAATGAGCTAAGAAACCTATGGAATCCAATCAGATTGAGCCAACCCAAATACTACCTCCTCCACCTCGTAGATCAAGTAGAATTTTTTATCCTCCTAAAAGGTACTTAGGTACTATATCAGAAGACGTAGAAAAAATATTTGTCATAGAAAATGGGGTTCATGGTGATGATCCCAAAATTTATGATGAGGTGATATTAGATATCGACTCCGAGAAATGGTTAGAGGTAATGAGGTCAGAGATTGACTCAATGCATTTAAACCAAGTCTGGACCTTGGTAGATCCATCTGAAGGGATAGTACCTATTGAGTGTAAATGGATCTTCAAGAGAAAGATAGGTGCCGATGGAAATGTAGAGACATTCAAAGCAAGGCTTGTAGTGAAAGGATATAGTCAGCGCGAAGGCATTGACTATTAGAATACTTTTTTACTAGTAGCTATGCTCAAATCCATCCGCACATTGCTTGCTATTGCAGTTTATTTTGATTACGAAATATGACAGATGGACATGAAAATAATATTCTTAAAAAAATATCTTAAGAAAGATATCCATATGGAATAACTGCTGGATTTCACATCCAGTGATAATGATCATAAGATATGCAAGCTGCAAAGGTCTATATATGGACTTAAGCAAACATCTCAGAGCTAGAATGCTCATTTTAATGATGTAATCATATCGTTTGGATTCATCAAGAATGAGGAGTCCTATGTTTTCAAAAAGATCAGTGGAAGCACTGTTGTCTTTCTTGTATTTTATGTGGATGACATCCTCCTAATTTAGAACAATATTTTCATATTGACTACAGTCAAAATATGGTTGTCCAAGGAGTTCTCTATGAAAGATCTAGGAGAGGCATCCTTTATTCTGAGAATTAAGGTCTATAGGGATAGACCAAATAGGATGCTGGATCTCTCACAAAAAATGTACATAGAGGAGATGCTGAAGAGGTTTAGCATGGAAAACTCCAAGAAGGATTTAGTATCCTTCAAACATGGCATTCATCTCTCCAAGAAGATGTGTCCTAGCACACCTATGGAGATTGAACGCATGAGCAAGATCCCTTATGCTTTGATAATAGGGAGCCTCATGTATGCCATGCTATGTACAAAACCTGATATTGCCCATGCTATGAGTGTCACGAGTAGGTATCAGTTGAATCTAGGTAAAGAGCACTGGACTTCTGTGAAATATATCCTTAAGTACTTGAGAAGGACTAAGGATATATTTCTACTCTTTGGTAATAGAGAACTCCAGGTCCAGGGGTATACAAACTCAAATTTCATGTCCGAATAGATGATCAAAAGTCGACATCTAGAAGTCTGTTTATTTGTAATCATGGAGTTGTCAGTTGAAAGAGTTCCAAGCAAATGATGATAGCAGACTCCACCATGGAAGTAGAGTACATCGCTACATCACAGGCTACGAAGAAGGCATTTTGGTACAAGAAGTTCGCCGCAGAGTTTGGAGTGATGCCATCAGATGTCGTCCCTCTGTACTATGAGAACAATGGCGCCATAGCCCTAGATAAGAAGCCGAGGTCTTACCAGAAATCCAAGCACATCGAGCGGTGATACCATCTCATCCATGATTATCACAAAAAGGGATACGTCAAGGTCAAGACTGTCAACACTGCAGATAATGCGACTGATCCATTGATAAAGCCATTGATCCAACAGAAGATCAAAGCCCACCTTGAAAAGATGGGACTTAGATTTGTAGCCAATTGGCTTTTGATCAAGTGCGAGTTTGTTAGATGTGTGCCCTAGAAGCTAGATTGGCTAACACTTGTAATACACTTCTAAGGATAATTTTATAATTTTGACTATAAATTAATAAATAAATTATTTTCTATCATAATATGTATTTAAAGTATCTATGATACATCCTTTGAGTTAATGATAATGATAATTTATATTTTCAAGAGTTGAAAATTTAAGATATGAATTTTCATAATTAACTCATAAATTGCTCCTAATCGTAGGATCATCATGAGTATGGTGATCGATCCAAAAGATTAGTGTATGATCACTTTCTTAGGATAGATATATCTTGAGTCTATGGTATGAAGACATCAGAGCGAGAGTACAGGTACTTATTAGAGAACGAGGGCACTGAGCATGACCACCTCGAGCAATTATAAGAAAGTCTACCTTCTCGTCGATGATTGACTCATTGTTGTAGTGGTGTGTCTTGTTCTTTGACTTGAGGTGCATCGATAGTTCACCTTAAGGTTGTTATAGTTTAACTATACCAAAACTTAGTCTCCTAGCCATTTGAAATCCTGAGGTATATGTTGGTTACATGTTCATTATAGGAATTGGATTGCACCAAAAGAGGATCTATCTAGCTCAGTGGATGAGGAGTAGCCCTATGATAATCATGAGATTGAGTCCTTAAGTCCATAGCCATGGTAGAGTGAAGATAATAGAAAGAGTTTATATTAGCATTGCATATTGGACTCGAATCAAATGATTAATTCATATGATGGATATTGGGTTTGATGAGTTCACCTTAACCCTAATCCTATTAGGGATCAAGATAGAAGAATCCAATCACATAGGTAGCTACACCGAGAGGTTCATTTTTTATTCTAATGGGTTGCCACCATATACTGCCAGGTGTCATTGACAAATTTTAGGAGCAATTAGAATGATTTAGATGATCAATCATTCTAATTGTATGAATCAAAAAAGTTTTGGTCCATCGAAAGATGTTTCGATGATGTCGATGATAGAGATCACAACATATCTCATTACCATATGGAACTGAACCTAACTGGGTCACACAAATAAAGGTTTGGGTCTAGATGTCATCAATTACACTAACCTAGTTTAATTGATTTGGATTAGATCCAATTAGTTTAAAGAAAATCATGCTAGCACATGATTGAGCCTAACATTCTTCTTTTGTAATCATTTTGGATCATCTTGACTGAGCCAAATTTATTTAGGCTCACTCAGAAATCTTTTCCTAGTCTAACTGGAGTTTGTCCAGATTAGAAAAGGATTGTCTTAATTCATCAGATGGATTTAAGACAATACCTACCAATTCTTATCACCCGCTAATTCCTATTTTTGGACATAGGTCAACAATTGACCCTGGACACTTGGACATGGGAGCCATGTGTCATGCATCTATAGGAGAGCACCGAAGACTCATGTCCCCCTACTAAAAGAGGCAAGATAGAGGGTGCATGCCACCCTAGGCATGCACCCCATGTGGATAAGGGATGGAGTCCCATACAGATGGGACTCTAGGGTGTTTTGGTATGATCAAACACTAGGGCCGCCAAAGTCTCTTGCCTTATCTAGCCTTAGCACCACCTATGTGAATTTTTGAGGAACTCTCATCTAATTGGATTAGATGACATCATCCCACCAATAAAATTTAGATCTGATTGAATGAAGGCCTCTGATTGGTTGGGATGATGTGGCATTGCATGGCACAGTAGGGTCTATTTAAACCATGTCTATTTCTAGAGTTATGGAACTTCTTCCTTTCACCATGCCGAAAGGCTGCCCTACTCTATTCTATTCCTCCCTCTAATCCTCTCTCTCTCCTCTCCATGCCCAAAGGAGTTGGGTATAGGTTCAAGTGCAATCCAAGGAAGAAAGGCACCTAGATCAAGAAGAAGGCAGCATTGCTGAAAGAGATGACCACTGCTTCTTCAAAGAAGTTTTGAAGAACTTCAAGATTAGATCCAGATCTAATTTTTGAAGAGATAATTTAGAAGGAGAAGACCTCTAGATCCTATCCAAGTGGACACCGGTAGAGGCTAGGCACGTGCGTGGCTCCTTCCAGAACCTCAAGATCAATCAGGATCATCGTAGGATAATCTGATTATCCAAAACAAAGATATGAAATTAAATTAGATTTTATTTTATTTTTAATTCTTAATATCAGATCTTTAGGATCAGATCTGAGATGTCTCAGATCTAATTAGGATCATAGAAAAATTTTTTGAAATATTTCTTTAGATTCAATTAGATTTGAACGATCTTGTGATGAAAAAATAGGGTTTTTCCTTTAGTTGACTTCTTGAATGAATCCAGCTTTAAGGAGTTTGTCTACTTTCTTTGCTATTGCCTTCTACCTTTTTTGTGCATGGCCCAAAATTCTTTCTTTCACTGACCTGCATTTGGGATTAACAGCCAGTCGATGTTTTATGACTTCGGCATCAATTCTTGGCATATCCATGAGAACTCTAGCGAAGACATTAGCATTCTTCTATAGGAAGGCAATGAGTTGCCTCTGAACTTCCTCTCCCAAGCTGGAGCTGATCTACATCGTGTGCTCTGCATTCCTGTCATTTAGAGGGATAGTTACTAGGTCTTCCATCGGTTCATCCCACTCCTTAGTAAGATCATCACGGACATCTAGCCTATCAACTAGGCAAGGGTCGGATTGGCCATTCTTTTGTAAGGCAATGGAGTAGCAGTGTTTTGCTAGGATTTGATTTCCTCTAATTTCTCTGATCCCATAGGTCATTGAGAACTTCACTTTGAAGTAATAGGTTGATACCACAGCCCGAAGTGCATTTAGATCAGGTCGGCCAAGAATCGCATTATAAGCAGATAGGGCCTTTACTATTAGAAAATCGACCTACGCTCTAGCCTATTTTGGGTATTGTCCTATAGCCACAGCTAGTGCTATTATCCCTTCAACTGGCATAGCTGAAGGGAAATCCTGATTTTCCGGACCAGGTTCGTTCAGATCTGATCAGATCAAAAGATATATTTCAAAAATTTTTCTCTTGATCCCAATCAGATCTTGATGTGTTTTAGATCTGATTCTTATTATTTTAATAAATAAAATAAAATAAGGATAAATTAAATCAAATTTAATTTACCTAAATTTGGGTAATCCTATTACCCTGTTGATGATCCTGTTTGCAGCGGAAGGTTCTAGATCTAGCCACGCAAGCGCCTGACCTCTATTGTATCCACTTGGCGGATCTGGAGATCCTCTTTCTTCTCTATCACACACATCCAAAAATCAATCTGGATCGATGGAGATCTTCAAAACTCCTTTTGAAAGATCAGCAGTCGTCCTTTTGCAACAGTGCAGCCTTCTTACTTTTGATCGCCTTCTTTGATCTGGATCGCACCAACCAAGGTCCAAAACTTTTTGGACATGAGAGGAGAAGGAAAAGAAGCTTGGTGTGGAGGAGAGGGAGAGCAGCCTTGGGCATGGGTTTTCAATTCTTAATTGAATCCTAACTAAGTTGGCACAGGGTCCTTTTTATAGACTAGGCGTGATCCAACTCCTCTTCCTCCCAACCAATCACAACCCTTTGTGAAATCAGATCTAAATTTATTGGTGGGAATAGAGACCCCTGATTCCTACTTAGAGGCACCTAAGACCAGTCAAAGTTGGTTTTAGGGAGGAACTCTAATTGGAATCCAAAAGAGAGGTGGAGTCCTTGTCCAACAAGGACCTCCAAGATCCTCCAATCTTGGGCGCACGCCACCCTTGGTGTGTGCCCTCCTCCTTGCCAGGTTCTGCAGGGACAGGCCCCACCAGCTCTCCAATAGATGCATGACATGTGTCAAAAGTCAAAGTGCAATAGTCAACGTTTTGACCATTCAAAGGTAGACTTTTGACCAAAGTCAAAGAACAAAAAAGCAGGTGACCAAAAATGGCCAGGTAGTGTCTTACAAATAAGACAAACCTTTTCTGACTTGGACAACCTCCATCAGACCATATGAAGGCCTCTGTTGAGCACAAACTCCTTTGGCTCAGACAGGACAACTTATTTATGATAGCAAAAAAGAAAACGTTAGGTTAAATCGAGTGCTAGCACATTTCTTGAACTAATTGAACCTCAACAATCAATTGAACTTAGATCAGTTCAATGGATGATCACCAGATTCAAACCCTTTTGTGTGATCCAGTTAGGTTCAGTCTGTACTGTAATGGATATGTCATGATCTCCATCATCGACATCATGAAACTCCTTTCGATGATCAAAACTCTTCGATTCAACAGTAGAATGAATGATAATCTAAATCATTCTAATTTGCTCCCAAGAAATCCACCAGTGACATCTAGCAGTATATGGTGGCAACCCATCAAGTATGAATGTAACCTCTTGGTGAGCTATCTGTGTGATAAGTTCTTCTATCTTGACCCCGAATCAGATTAGTGCATATAAAGTAATCATTCGATTCGAGTCCAATGTGAAAATCTAAATAGAAACTCTTTCTATTATTTCACTCTGCCATGGCCATGGATTTCTGGACTTGATTCTCATGATCATCATAGGGCTGCTCCTCTACCACCGAGGTAGATAGATTCCATCTTGATGCAATCCAGTTCCTACAATGAACATGCTCATAGCCAACATACACCTCAGGGTTCCATATGGCTAGGAGACCGAGTAATGGTGTAGTCAAACTATAACACCCTCAAGGTGAACTGCCGATGCATCTCAGGTCAAAGAACCAGACACACTACTGCAGCATCGAGTCAGTCATTGACGAGAAGGTAGACTTCCCTAATGACTACTCGAGGTGGTCACGCTCAGTGCCCTCGTTCTCTAACGAGTACCTGTACTCTCGCTCCGGTGTCTCCACACCGTAGACTCAAGACTCATCTACTAAAGAGAAGCGATTGTACACCAACCTTCCGGATCAATCACCATCCTCGTGATGATCCTATGGTCGGGAGCTGTTTATGAGTTAATAATGATTATTCATGTCTTAAATTTTCAACTCTTGAAAATATGAATTATCATTACCATTAACTCAAAGGATGTATCACAGACACTAAATACACATATGTGATAGAAAATAACCCATTTTAT
The DNA here is from genome assembly GCA_006176705.1 of Cocos nucifera. NCBI lineage: Eukaryota > Viridiplantae > Streptophyta > Magnoliopsida > Arecales > Arecaceae > Cocos > Cocos nucifera. The sequence goes on from QRFJ01002690.1 coordinate 196,881, forward strand.
TGATTTATAGTCAAAATTATAATTTTGCCCCTAGAAGTGTATTACAAGTGTCAGCCAATTCTGGCTTCTAGGGCACATATATCTAACAATCTCCCACTTGTCCTAAAGCCAATTGGCTACAAGTCTAAGTCCCATCTTCTCAAGGTGGGCTTCGATCTTCTGCTGGCCCAACGGCTTTGTAAGTGGGTCTGCCACATTATCTGCGGAGTTGACTCTCTTGACCTCGACGTAACCCTTCTCAAGGTAATCGCGGATGAGGTGGTATCGCCGCTCAATGTGCTTGGATTTCTGGTGAGACCTCGGCTCCTTAGCAAGGGCTATGGCGCCATTGTTGTCGCAGTAAGAGGAATGGCATCTGATGGCATTACTCCAATTTCTGCAGCAAACTTCTTGTACCAGAATGCTTCCTTTGCAGCCTCTGATGCAGCGATATATTCTGCTTCCATGGTGGAATCTGCTATCACAGTTTGCTTGGAACTCTTCCAGCTGACAGCTCCACCATTGCACACAAACAGACTTCCAGATGTCGACTTTCGATCATCTATATCGGACATGAAGTCCGAGTCTGTGTATCCCTGGACTTGGAGTTCTCCATTACCAAAGACCAACATCATATCCTTAGTTCTTCTCAAGTACTTAAGGATACATTTCACAGAAGTCCAGTGTTCTTCACCTGGATTTGACTGATATCTGCTTGTGACACTCACAGCATGGGCTATATCAGGTCGTGTACATAGCATGGCATACATGAGGCTCCCTATTGCAGAAGCATAAGGGATCTTGCTCATGCGTTCTATTTCCTCAGGTGTGCTGGGGCACATCTTCTTGGAAAGATGAATACCATGTCTGAAGGGTATTAATCCCCTCTTAGAGTTTTCCATACTAAACCTCTTTAGTACTTCCTCTATGTACATCTTCTGTGAAAGTCCTAGCATCCTATTCGGTCTATCCCTATAGACCTTAATTCCTAGAATAAAGGATGCTTCACCTAGGTCTTTCATGGAGAATTCCTTGGACAACCACATCTTGACTGATGTCAACATGGGAATATCATTCCCAATAAGGAGGATGTCATCCACGTACAATACGAGGAAGACAACAGCGCTCCCACTGACCCTTTTGAAAACACATGGTTCCTCTTCATTTTTGATGAAACCAAACTTTTTGATCACATCATTGAAACGAGTGTTCCAGCTCCGAGATGCTTGCTTAAGTCCATATATGGACCTTTGCAGCTTGCAAACCTTGTGATCAGTATCACTGGATGTGAAACCTAGCGGCTGTTCCATATAGATATCTTCCTCAAGATATCCATTTAGGAATGCCGTTTTCACGTCCATTTGCCATATTTCATAATCGAAATAGGCTGCAACAGCAAGCAATGTGCGGATGGATTTTAGCATAGCTACTGGGGAAAAGGTATCCTGATAGTCAATGCCTTCGCGTTGACTATAACCTTTTGCCACCAGTCTAGCCTTGAATGTCTCCACATTCCCATCTGCACCAATCTTTCTCTTGAAGATCCATTTACACCCAATAGGTACTATACCTTCTGGTGGATCTACCAAGGTCCAGACTTGGTTTGAGTGCATCGAGTCAATTTCTGACTTCATTGCCTCTAAGCCATTTCTCGGAGTCGATATCTGATATCGCCTCGTTGTAGGTTTTGGGATCATCACCATGAGCACCATTACCTACGAGGAACATTTCCTCTACATCCTCTGAAATAATACCTAAGTATCTTTCAGGGGGACGGGAAACTCTTTCCGATCTACGAGGTGGAGGAGGTAGTGTTCTTATTGGCTCAACCTGATTTGGTTCCACTTGGTCCTTAGCTCGTTCTGCTTGTGAGACTTTCTCATCAAGCTTAATCTGCTTTCCAATGCCGCTATCTTGAATAAACTATTTTTCAAGAAAGATGGCATGTCGACTCACAATCACATTGTGGTCTTCTGGAATGTAGAAATAGTATCCTAATGACTCTTTAGGATATCCTATGAATCGAGCTCTAAAGGACCTAAACTCTAACTTGTCCGCTTGTTGTCTTTTGACATGAGCCGGACAACCCCAAATTCTGAGATGACTCAGACTTGGTTTCTTACCGTGCCATATCTCATACGGTGTGGTAGGAACGGTTTTAGAGGGAACCCTATTCAGTAAGATAGATTGAAGTTAACAATGAAGTGTCCCCAAAGAAAATCAGGGAGGTCTGTGAAGCTCATCATGGATCGAACCATATCCAATAGAGTCCGATTTCTCCGTTCTGAAACCCCGTTGAGTTGAGGTGTTCCTGGTGGAGTCCATTGAGAGACTATGCCATTTTCCTTAAGATAGTCTAGGAATTTTCCGGCTAAGGTATTCACCTCCTCGATCTGATCGAAGAACCTTAATGGGTTTTTCAGTTTGTTTTTCTACTTCATGTCTGAATTCTTTGAACTTTTCAAAAGGCTTCAGACTTGTGTCTCATAAGATACACATACCCATACCTAGACAGATCATCGGTAAAGGTAATGAAGTAGACAAAATTGCCTCTAGCCGGCACATCAAATGGGCCGCACACATCAGTATGTACTAGGGCAAGGAGATCTGTGGCCCTCTCCCCATGTCCAACAAAAGGGAGTTTAGTCATTTTGCCTTGAAGACAAGATTCACAAGTTGGATATGACTCAAAAGTCAATGGACTCAATAGCCCATTTTTCTCCAATTTGTTGATCCTATCTTCTGCTATATGACCTAATCTCAGGTGCCATAGATATCTGTCGTTTGGACTATCCCTAGGTCGTTTGGCATTCACGTTTTGCTCGATAGTTAGAATAGGTACATCAATATGTAGCTGATAAAGACCATTAATAAGGAAACCATTTGCAATTTTATTTCTTTCATAAAGAATGTTACAATGGTCCTTAAAGAAGGTGATCACATAACCTTCTTGTGCTAAGCATGAAACAGAAATCAAATTCCTGCTAGCTGCAGGCACATAATAACAGTCTTTTCAAAACTAAGTCTAAACCAGATGGTAATCGAAGAGGGTATGTTCCCACGGCTACTGCAGCAACTCTTGCTCCATTACCGACGCGTAGGATCATGTCTCCATCCCTCAGCCTCCTGCTATCCTCAAGACCCTGCATAGAAGTGCACAGATGAGCACTAGAACCAGAGTCAAGCACCCAACTGGATGCAGAAGAAACCGTAAGGTTAGACTCAATAACGAGCATACCTCCAGAAGGACCTTCCTTCTTGTTCTTCAGGGTGGCCAGGTAAGTAGGGCAGTTCCGCTTCCAATGGCCGTCGCTGTTGCAATGGAAACACTTTCCTTTGCCATCGGCCTTTTTCTTCGGCTCTGCCTTCTTCTTCTTTGATCCTTCCACCTTTTGCTTTTTCACAGACTTCTTTTTCTTTCCATAAGACTTTCTTTTGGAAGAAGTCCGTTCCATAGCAAGAACTGAGCCTTTAGAACCTTTCATAGAAAGCTCAGCGGTAACCAGCATATTCATTAACTCGGCCAAGGAATTTTGAAGTTTATGCATGTGGTAATTCATGATGAATTGCCCATATGCATCAGTCAAGGATTGCAGAATAATATCATTCTGCAGGTCCAAGTCCAACTTCACACCGAGCTTCTCAAGCTCTTCCATGTCCTTGATCATTGTCAGACAGTGATCTTGGACTGACTGCCCATCACGCATCTTAGCCTTAAAAAGTCATTTTCGTGACTTGATATTTGGCTGCGCGACTCTGTTCACCAAACATCTCCTGCAGGTGAGCCAACATTTGGCGAGCAGTCCCGATATCTTCATGTTGGCGCTGGAGCTCATCAGACATCGAGCCCAACATGTAATATCTGGCCTTATTATCTTCGTCAATCCATTTTTCCAGAGACGCTCTCTGTTCAACAGTGGATGGACGGGCTGGTAAGGTGGGAGGGTCCTGGTCCAAAACATGGTGTTAACTTCTCTGAACCCAAAATAATTTTGTAGTTCCTGAGCCAATCTTTATAATTGGGTCCAGTCAGTCTATGTGTGTCCAGGATACGTGCCAATGGGTTGGACGCAGACATTTTCCTGTAGAGAGTCAAAGATTCTAGTTAGATACTGTAATTTTGACTTGACCAATTTGTTTAGGAATTTTATTTTTAAACAAATTAGCTCCCACTATTTTCTCGGATCCCTACACTCCCTCTGTAGAGATGCGAAAATCTCCATGATTAATGATTTCTAGTGGGTGGTGCGGTCTCACCAACTGACTCATCACCTCACCTAACAGTTATTGGTGATGGGTTAGCCAATGAGTGAACAACTCTTGTTCAATGATTCTCTAATCATGGTGCACCCAAACTTGGTCTCTAATTCATGAATCTCACCGTATCCGGAATATTGATCCACTCCTTAGTTAAGTCAGACCCACCATTTGCATAGACTGGGTTCCTAATTGAGTCTCTCACCGTATCCGAAATATTGAGCCCAACTCATCCTCCAGCCCATAGCATCCAATGCCTAATAGACATGGTTGCATCTTCCCGGTGCAACTGAGCCACTGTATCCAGCCGAGAACAATCAACCCCGGGAAGGGCCCGCACATCTACAATGGTGGAAGACCTCAGACTTAATCTTTTCTTAGGGAGAATTGATTCAGGTCTCATTAAACTAGACTTGGCTTAGTCATAACAATTATGACTAACCTAGTGGCATGGGTTAGCTCGGATTATTGACCACCTCAGATCAGAACTGTGTCAACAGATATGGCCAGGTAAGTGAGACCGGTGGAAGGAATATGCCATTAACTCGTACAAGAACGCATTCAGGTCGAGTAGCTTCCAATTAAAAACCAGTCGGTCGTCTGTGCCAAACTTACCTTAGACACCAAATTGTTGAGTCAGAACCAATTGGGTTAGCCTACAATCCAGACTCTAACCTCTGAGCCTAATTAGGTCTTGCTTGATCGTGACTCGATCTTGACCCAGACTTAATCCTATTAGGCTGGTCAATTTAAGCATTGTTGATCCCATCTAACCAACTCTTGATTCGGTTTGATCAACCGCTTAGACCTAATTGAGCTACCCAAGCCCGAACCCAGTATTATGAATATGTCTTAGATCTGAAATTCTCAATTTTAGACCTAATTAATATTCCATAAACTTAATTCTTAATTAAGTGGGTTCATAAACAAAATATGCACAATAAATCCTAGGGTTTCAGGATCTAGGGTTTTGCAGAAAGTAAGTTTTGGGTTTCTGATTAAGGACGAACACGCAGCACCCCTACACATCATAAGAACACCCCATCGAATGGGAAGAGAGGGCCTTTAAACCCTTCTTCGTTCTTATGACCGGACGGCCAAGAGGAACGCCTTAATCAGGAACATTCAATACTACAAAACAATATCAGATCTATATCATATATCTCATATATAAATTAGATCTAATCATGGCATATTTTGCATACATCTCATGTATCATAATCATGCATATTTTCAGATCTAAATTATCTCATAATAATCTAAAAAATTAGATTTAAATTGATCTAATCAAAATAAATTCTAATCTAGACAATTATGTAGAACTATTCTACAACTAGTCTAGACATGCATCAATCATATCTCATATGATATTCAAAAATTAAATAATTTTTATTTGCTATTTTTTAGATGTTATTATAACACTTATAATATCAAAAAATAGTAAATAAAAAGATCTAAAATATGATTTAATCAGATTAAATCAAAAACATGCAAGACTATTCTATAGAACTATTCTATTCTAGAACTAGTCATGCATATCTTCTAATCTTAGATCCAAATCATTTAATTTTAATTTTTTCTGATTTCAGATCTGATCACATCTCATGTGACATCTAAAATCACTTTATTTTCTAATTAAAATAAATTTAAAATCAGATCTAAACAATTTTAGAACCATGGCTCTGATACCAGTTGAAGGAAAATCCTGATTTCCCGGTCCAGGTTCGTTCAGATCTGATCAGATCAAGAGATATATTTCAAAAATTTTTCTCTTGATCTCAATCAGATCTTGATATATTTTCAGATCTGATTCTTATTATTTTAATAAATAAAATAAAATAAGATAAATTAAATCAAATTTAATTTACCTGATTTGGGTAATCCTATTACCCTGTTGATGATCCTGATTGCAGCGGAAGGTTCTGGATCTAGCCACGCAAGCGCCTGGCCTCTACCGGTATCCACTCGGGTTGGATCTGGAGATCCTCTTCTTCTCTATCACACCTCCAAAAATTAGATCTGGATCTGATCTGGAGGATCTTCAAAACTCTTTTGAAGATCAGCAGTCGTCCTTTTGCAGCAGCGCAGCCTTCTTGCTTTTGATCGCCTTTCTTTGATCTGAATCGCACCAACCAAGGTCCAAAACTCTTTTGGACGTGGAGAGGAGAAGGAGAAGAAGCTTTGGCATGGAGGAAGGAGGGGAGAGGCAGCCTTGGGGCATGGGGTTTTCAATTCTCAATTGAATTCCTAATCTGAGTTGGGCGCAGGGTCTTATTTATAGACTAAGCTGTGATCCAACTCCTCTTCCTCCCAACCAATCACAACCCTTTGTGAAATCAGATCTAAATCTGATTGGTGGGAATAGAGACCCCTGGATTCCTCCTTAGAGGGCGCCTAAGACCAGTCAAAGTTGGTTCTTAGGGAGAACTCTAATTGGAATCCAAAAGGAGGTGGAGTCCTTGTCCAACAAGGACTCCTAGGCGCCTCCAACTTGGGCTCACGCCACCCTTGGCGTGCGCCCTTCCTCCTTGCCAGGTTCTGGCAGGGGGACAGGCCCCCACCAGCTCTCCAATAGGTGCATGACATGTGGTCAAAAGTCAAAGTGTCAATGGTCAACGTTTGACCAGTCAAAGGTAGACTTTTGACCAAAGTCAAAGAACAAGAAATGGCAGGTGACCAAAAATGGCAGGTAATGTCTTACAAATAAGACAACCTTTTCTGACTTGGACAACCTCCAGTCAGACCATATGAAGGCCTCTGATTGAGCACAAACTCCTTTGGCTCAGATCAGGACAACTTATTTATGATAGCAAAAGAAGAACGTTAGGTTCAATCGAGTGCTAGCACGATTTCCTTGAACCTAATTGAATCTCATTCAGATCAATTGAACTAGATCAGTTCAATTGATGATCACCAGATTCAAACCCTTGTTTGTGTGACCCAGTTAGGTTCAGTTCTGTATGGTAATGGGATATGTCATGATCTCTATCATCGACATCATCGAAACTCCTTTCGATGGATCAGAACTCTTCTGATTCGAACAGCTAGAATGATCGATCATCTAAATCATTCTAATTGCTCCCAAAATCCACCAGTGACACCTAGCAGTATATGGTGGCAACCCATCAGAGCTGAATGCGAACCTCTTGGTGCAGCTACCTGTGTGATTAAGTTCTTCTATCTTGAGCCCCGATCAGATTAGGGTTAAGGTAAACTCGTCAAACCCTAGTCTCTGTCATATGATGTAATCATTCGATTCAAGTCCAATGTGAAAATCTAAATAGAAACTCTTTCTATTATTTCACTCTACCATGGCCATGGGATTTCTGGACTTGATTCTCATGATCATCATAGGGCTGCTCCTCTACCACCGAGGTAGATAGATTCCATCTTGATGCAATCCAGTTCCTACAATGAACATGTCATAGCCAACATACACCTCAGGGTTCCATATGGCTAGGAGATCGAGTAATGGTGTAGTCAAACTATAACACCCTCAAGGTGAACTGCCGATGCATCTCAGGTCAAAGAACCAGACACACTACTGCAGCATCGAGTCAGTCATTGACGAGAAGGTAGACTCCCTAATGACTACTCGAGGTGGTCACGCTCAGTGCCCTCGTTCTCTAACGAGTACCTGTACTCTCGCTCCGGTGTCTCCACACCGTAGACTCAAGACTCATCTACTAAAGAGAAGCGATTGTACACCAACCTTCCGGATCAATCACCATCCTCGTGATGATTCTATGGTCAGGAGCAATTTATGAGTTAATAATGATTATTCATGTCTTAAATTTTCAACTCTTGAAAATATGAATTATCATTGCCATTAACTCAAAGGATGTATCATAGACACTAAATACACATATGTGATAGAAAATAACCCATTTATTGATTTTAGTCAAAATTATAATTTTGCCCCTAGAAGTGTATTACAAGTGTCAGCAAATTTTGGCTTCTAGGGCACATATATCTAACAATAGTACTGCTAGTGAAGCCTACCAATGGAGAATTCATAGGTCCTAGATAGTTATTAGGTACGGACGTTTTGGAGAAAGCATCATAAAATAAAACATCAACAAAGCTTTCATTATCTACCAAAATGCGATGTACATCATTGTCAGCAATATTTAAAGAAATTATAACCGTATCATTGTACGAAAATTGAAACCCTTGGGCATCTTCATCAATGAAAATTATGGGCTCTTTAGTTCTCCGCCTCTTCATAGACTCTGTCAATTCACTAGCCTATCCCAGCCAAAGTCTCCTAGAGATAGTATTGATGATGCCAAGTGGGGGTATTCTTGGCTAATCCTCCTATCCTTTTGGTTGACGTCGTAGGAATTGACTAAGTCTGCCTCGCTTGATGAGCTCCCCAATCTCGTCTTTAAGCTGAATGGATTCTTCAGTATCGTGACCATGATCATGATGGTAGAGATAGTATTTATTGGGATTATGCTTGCCAGGATGGGTACGCATCCTCTTTGATCTTGGCAGCTTCTCCTTAATCTCCAATAGAACCTGGGTCTTCGAAGCATTGAGGGAAGCATAGTTATGGAACCTTCTAGGGGGAGAGCCCGGTCATGCCCTTCTATTAGGGCTTCTTTATTTCTAAGCCCGAGGAGGAGTTTGAACTCACTTGCACTCAGGAGAAGTTTGGGAGTGCCATCGAGCTTCACTCAACTTTCCTTCAGCAGCGGGCTTGCTTGATTCGCCCGCATGCCACTCTCTTGTGGCTTCATCATCTTTGGCCTTAAAGGCCTCCTCCGCCATGGCATAACCATCAATCCAAGCCAGCATATCAGCAAAATTCCTAGTATACTTCTTCTCCAGGGAGAACAGCAGGTCGTTCTTCTGAAGGCCATCCTTTAGTGCAGCCATTGCAACAGATTGGTCCAAATTTTGGACCTCCAGAGCAGTGGCATTGAAGTGGATGATGTAGGCTCGGATGGTCTCCCCCTCCTTCTGCTTGATGTTGATGAGAGAGTCCAAGCCTCGCCAGAAGAGTCGGCTGCTAATAAAATAAGCCATAAATTGATAGCTCATCTGATACGAAAAAAAGATGGTATCCAGCTTGAGGGTCGAGTACCAATTTCTCACTGCTTCCTTCAAGATGGATGGAAAACCTCAACATAGAATGGCATCGGACGTGCCATAAAGTAGCATCATGATCCGAAAGGCCTCCAGATAGTTGACCAAATTAGTAGTCCCATCGTAGCTCTCAAACTGAGGAAGCTTGTAGTATGACGGGATTGGCTTCTACATAATGCTGGAAGAAAGGAGGGTCAGTGCAGATGCCATTGCCATGGGAGGGGGGAGTGTGGTGGAGTTCTTCAATTCATTGATTCATCTCTCATAGCTTTTGGTCTAGGAGATCCTTTCGATCATGAATCTCTAAAGTTTTCTAGGAGAACGGGGGCAAGGTCCTACTAGGAGTCGAATCATGGTCAGAGCAAGGGCTCACCGCCCTTTGCTTCCTCCTTCGAGACGTTGCAGGTCGGCTAGCCCAAGCTGGTCAACCCCAGATGGGATCTTGGGGTTCTAATGAACCTCGCTCCTACTAGATTGATGCCGAAGGTTGTTGCTACTGCATGGCCTGCACTGCTTTAGTGAGGCCCCTAACATGCTGGACTAGTAGGTTGAACTGCTCTGCATCCACCATTGTCGTTGGTGAAACCTGAGATGCTGGAGATGAAATAGGGGCAGATAGATCTAGATGAGATCTGACCGCAGAGGCAGATGATCATCAGGTAGAGGTCTTTTTAGGAGGCATCTTCACAAAATCAACAGGCGAAGAAGAACTTTGACGAGGAAGAAGAAGAACTTCTGCCGAGCACTCCTTTAAGAATAAGAGAACCTTCAGAAAGTTTCTTTCTCTAGCGCCAATTCTATTGGTGCAGAAAATTATAGATGCTAGAGTTAGCTGGAGCTGGAGAAGATAAGGTCACCATTGGTGACCTACAAAATAAGTCCTATCCAAAGTCTGCGGTGGTGGCTCCAGCAAGATCCTCCAACAATCAAGTCAGCACTTTCGACCAATAGAAATGGAGTACTCAAAAAAATTTAGAGCAAAGTTTTAAGTAGAAGATGAGAGCTTAAGGAAAAGCATATCTGGAGGGTCTCTTATATAGGTAGAGCTTGTAACAAACTGATGATGATAGTCATAACCGCATGGTAGTGGGCCGCTCAGGGCCACGTGGGATTTGTTATGGAGGATGAGTGGTTGTTTGTCATGATGTGCCAGTCTGTTGAATTTTAATAGTTGAAGTTCGAATAGATCGATTAGGGTTGATGAAGAACCTCTAGTTATGGTAGCTCTCAAGTGGTTCGGATGTCCCTGAAGATCGACCGTACCTTGACTGATATTTGTTGTATCGAATTTAGATGCTGAGGTCCTTCTAGTGTCAGAGAGAAATTCCTAGGGATGACATAGAGGAGAAGTTCGAGAGGAGTTCGACTGGTGGAGAAGTTCAAAAGAAGTTCGACTGGTGGAGAAGTCTAGGAGGAGTTTGACTGGTGGAGAAATCCATCTGAAGGAGAAGTCTAAAAGAAGTTTGACTAGCAGAGAAGTCCATCTGAAGGAGAAGTCTGAAAGAAGTTTGACTAGCAGTCTGGGAGGAGTTTGACTAGCAAAGAAGTCCATTTGAAGGAGAAGTCTAGGAGGAGTTCGATTGGTGGAGAAGTTCATCTGAAGGAGAAGTCCGGGAGGAGTTCGACTGGTGAAGAAGTCTGTCTGAAGGAGAAGCGATCATTTTTTGGGAGATAGTAAAAGCCACGATTGGAGTTCTTCGATGATTATAAATATCTTTCAGTCAAGCTCCAGATGGAACTTTGGTGGGAGTGGGTTTTATCCCCAATAGGAAGCAATTAGAATGATCCTGATGATCAATCATTCTAATTGTATGTATCAAAAAAGTTCTAATCCATCAAAAGGTGTTTCGATGATATCAATGATAGGGATCATGATATATCTCATTATCAGACAGAATTGAACCTAACTAGGTCACTCATACAAGGGTTTGAGTCTAGTTGTGATCAATTGGACTGAGTCAGTTTAGTTGATTTGGATTAGATCCGATTAGGTTCAAGAAAGTTATGCTAGCATATGATTAAACCTAACATTCTCCTTTTGTAGTCTTTCTGGTTCGTCTCAATCAAAATCCTAACTGAAACTTGTCCAGGTTAGAATAAGATTATCTAAATTCATCAAATGATTTTAGGATAACACCTACCATTTTTGGTCACCTGCCTTTTTTGTCGCACACCAGGGTGAAAGGTTGACCCTATTGTAAGAAAGAAGGGATCAAGGGTGCACGCCCCATAGAGATTTTCTAGGGTCATGCACCCACACTTTTTGGCAAGCATGGAGAGGGCGCATGTCCTCTTAGGTGTGCACTCAAAGTGGATAGGTTTTGGCTTGGTCAAATTTTAGATTTGACTAGTCAAAGAGTTTTGATAGAGATTAAACTCTAAGAGAGAAGGAAGAATCTATTATGCACCAAACTTCCTTTCCTTCTCCCTACCTATTTTGCATGGCATTATATGGAATATTTGGGGTAGAAAATATGATGTGAGTTGGCATGAAAAATTTATCAATAAATTAGAAATAAATTAAGAAATTGGTTGCTTGATTGATTGGAACACTAAAGTGGCACAGGGCTCTGTTTAAGAGGCCCTGCATCCTAGGGTTTCATATGTTCTACTCTCCATGCCCCAAGTCCCCATAGGCAGCCATCCCCTCTTTCTCAATGCCCCTCCTCTTCTTCTTCTTCATGCCCAAAGGTTGGACAAAGGTTCCAAGAGAAGGTCCATAGAAATTGGCACAAAGATTTCAAGGAAAGAGATGACGTTCGTGAGACGAGTGCACTGCCTTCATCAGTTGATTCGAAGGCTTTACAAATTAGATTTAGATCTAAATTTTGGTGATCAGATCCAAAAGGAGAGCATCTCTAGATCCAGCATTAGTGAACTTTGGTAGAGGCCATCCATGTGCATGGCTTAATCCAAAACCCCGAGCATCCATGGATCATCGACAGGATAATCAGATTACCAAATCAGGTACAAAGTTCTATCTAATTTAATTCTTATTTTTAGATTTAATATTAAATCATTAAAATTAGATTAGAGAACTCTCTAATCTAATTAGATTTTGTAGAAAAATTTTTAAAATAATCCCTATAGATCTAGTCAGATCAGATCGATCCTATGGTGGAAAAAGCAGTTTTTTCTTCAACTAGTATCAGAGCTACATTAGTAGTTCTTTAGATCTATTTTAAATCTAACTTTTTTTATAATCTATGATCTGATGTTAAAGATTTTAGATGTCACATCAGATATGATAATATCTAAAATCAAAAAGAATTAAAAATTTTAGATTCATATCAATCTTGCATGAGATGCAAATCAAGACTAGGTTTAGAATTATTCTATGAGTAGTCTAGTGCTAATTTCCTTTTTGATATGATTAAAAAATTTTTTAGATCTTTATGCCTCTATTTTCAGATGTTATAAATATTATAATCAGATCTAAAAATAAAAAATAAAATTTCTAATTTTTATATGAGATATGAATGAAGCATGCCTAAACTAATTGTAGAATAGTTCTATGATTTATCTAGAATAGATTTTATTTTGATATGATCAATATAAAATTTATTTTTTAGATACTATATGTGATGTATCAGATCTAAAAGCATGCATTTAAGATTTAATGATTGATACATGAGATGTACACAGAATATGCATGTTTAGATCTATGACTTTATATGAGATATATGTTGTAGATTTATTATTTTGTAGTGTAGTAATTATTTCTGATTAAGGCATTCTCCTTGGCTGTCCGATCATAAGAGCAAAGTAGGGTTTAAAGGATCTTTCCTTCCATTCGATGGGTGCTCTTATGGCGTGTAGGGGTGCTGCACATTCATCCTAAATCAGAAATCAAAAATTTATTTTTTTACAAAATTTTAGATCCTAAAATCCTAGGATTTTTGCATGTTTCTAGTTATGAACCCAAACTTAATTAAGAATTAATATTATAAAACTAATTAGGTCTAAAATTATGAATTTTAAGATCTAAGACACATTCATAAATTTGGGTTCAAGCTTGGGTAGCATAATTAGGTCTAGCGATTGATCAAACCAAATCAAGAGTTGGTTAGGTGGGATCAAAGAAAGCTTAGATTAGACCAGCCTAATAGGATTAAATCTGGATCAAAGTTGAATAACATTAAGATGTGACTCAATCAAGTCAAGATCTAATTTGGCTCCACGGTTTGAGCCTGGATTGTAAGCTAACCCGATTGATTTTGATTCAATAATTTGGTGTCTAAGGTAAGTCTGGCAGATATGATTGATTAATTTTTAATTGGGAGCTACTCAACCTGAATGCATTCTTATCGAGTTAATGGCATATCCCTTCCATCGATCTCATTTACCTTGCCATTTATGTCAATTCAGTTCTGATTAGAGGTGGCTAATAATTCGAGCCAACACATGCCACTAGGTTAGTCATAATTATTATGACTAAGTCAAGTCTAGTTTAAATTGATCTAAATCAAATCTTTCTAAGAAAATATAAAGTCTAAGATCATTCACCATTATACATGTATGGGTCCTTCCAGGGATTGATGGTTCTCGGTTAGATATAATGGTTTAATTGCAGCAGAAAGATGCAACCATATCTATTAGGCATTGGATGCTATGGATTGGAAGATGGATTGGGCTCAATATTCTAGATACGATGAGAGATTCAATCAAAAATCTAATTTATGCAAATGGTGGGTCTAACTTAACTAAGAAATGAAGCAATAATCCAGGCACGATGAGCTTCATAAATTAGAGACCAAGTTTAGATGCATTATGATTAGAGAATCATTGGACAAGAATTATCCACTCATCGGTTGATCCATCACCAATAACTATTTGATGAGGTGGTAACCCAATCGGTGGGACCACACCACCCACTAAAAATTATTGATCATGAAGATTTTTACATCTCTATCAAGAAAGTGTAGGGATCCGAGTAAATAGTTAGAGCCTAATTTATTTAAAAATAAAACTTATAAATAAATTGGTTAAGTCTAATTATAAAATCTAACTAAAAATTTTGACTTTTTATAGAAAAATGTCTGCATCCAACCCACTAGCCTATATCCTGGACACCCATAGACTGATCGGATCCCACTATAAGGATTGGCTTCGAAACTTCAAATTATTTTGGATTTCGAGAAGTTGACTCTTGTGCTGGAATAGGATCCTCCTACTTTATCAGCCCATCCATCTGGTGAAAAGAGAGCATCTCTGGAGAAGTGGATGGATGAAGATAACAAAGTCAGGTATTATATGTTGGGCTCATTATCTAATGACCTTTAGTGCCAACATGAAGACATAAAAATTAGCCACCAAATATTGGTTCACCTACAAGAGTTGTTTGGTGAACAGAGTCGCGTAGCCAAATATCAAATCATTAAGAGATTTTTTAAGGCTCGGATGTGTGATGGGCAATCAGTTCAAGATCATTATCTGATGATGATCAAAGATTTAGAGGAGCTCGAGAAGCTCGGTGTCAAGTTGGACAAGAACCTGTAGATCAATATAATTTTTCAATCCTTGACTAATGCATAAGGGTGGTTCATCATGAACTATCATATGCATATAATTCAAAATACCTTGGCTGAACTTATGAACATGTCGGTTACTGCTGAGCTCTCTATGAAAGATTCAAATGGCTCGGTGCTTGCTGTGGAGCGGACTTCTTCTAAAAAAAGGTTTTTGGAAAGAAGAAGAAGACTGTGAAGAAGCAGAAGGTGGAAGGTGGGAAGAAGAAGAAGGGAGAGTCGAAAAAGAAGGCCATCAATACAGAAAAGTATTTTCATTATAATTCTGATGATCATTAGAAGCAGAACTATCCTTTATACTTGACCACCTTAAAGAACAAGAAGGAGGCAAGTCCTTCTGGAGGTGTGCTCGTGATTGAATCTAACTTATCGATTTCTTCTGCATCCAGTTGGATGCTTGACTCTGGATCTAGTGCTCATTTGTGTATTTTTATGCATGATCTTGAGGAGAGCAGGAGGCTGAGGGATGGTGAGATGATCCTGCACGTCGAAAATAGAACAAAAGTTGCTACTGTGGCCATGGAAAGCTATCCTCTTCAACTATCATTTGGTTTAGATTTGATTCTCAAGGACTGTTATTTTGTGCCTGCAGCAAGTAGAAATTTAATTTTTATTTCTTGTTTAGCACATGAAGGTTATGTTATTAACTTGCTTAAGGACCACTATACTATTCTTTTTGAAAGAAATAAAATTGCAAGTGGATTCTTAATTAATAGTCTCTATCAGTTGCATATTAATGTATCTATATTAAATATCGAGCAAAATGTGAATGCCATAGGACTAAAGTGACCTAGGGATAGTCTAAATGATAAGTATCTATGGCACCTTAGGTTAGGTTATATAGCGGAAAACAAGATTAACAAATTGAAAAAATCTGGGCTATTGAGTTCATTGACTTTCGAGTCATATCTGATTTGTGAATCATGCCTTCATGGCAAAATGACCAAGCTCCCTTTTATAGGACATGGAGAAAGGGCCACAAACCTTCTTGCCCTGGTACACAGATGTGTGTGGCCCATTTGATGTACCGATCAGAGGCAATTATGTTTACTTCATCATCTTTATCGATGATCTATCTTGGTATGGGTATGTGTATTTGATGCGACATAAGTCTGAAGCCTTTGAAAAGTTCAAAAAATTAAGACATGAAGTAGAAAAGTAAATTAGAAAATCCAATAAGATTCTTCGATTAGATTGAGGAGGTGAATACCTTAGTCAAAAATTTCTAGACTATCTTAAGAAAAATAACATAATCTCTCAATGGACTCCACCTAGAATGCCTTAACTCAATGAAATTTTAGAACGGAGGAACCAGACCCTATTAGATATGGTCTGATCTATGATGAGCTTCACAGACCTTCCTAATTTTCTTTTGAGACATAATCTAATGACCATAATTTACTTACTGAATAGGGTTCCCTCTAAAACTGTTTCTACCACACCATATGAGATATGGCATGGTGAGAAATCATGTCTGAGTCATCTCAGAATTTGGAATTATCCGCTCATATCAAGAGATACTAGGTGGACAAGTTAGAGTCTAGGTTCTTTAGAGCTTATTTTATAGGATATCCTAAAGAGTCATTAGGATATTATTTCTATCTTTCAGAAGATCACAATGTGATTGTGAGTCGATATGCCATCTTTCTTGAAAAATAGTTTATTTAAGATGATGGCATCGAAAGACAGATAAGGCTCGAGAAGAAAGTCTTCCAAGAGCAATGAGCTAAAGAATCTATGGAACCTAATCAGATTGAGCCAGTCCAATCACAATCTCCTCCACCTCATAGATCAAATAGAATTTTCCATCCTCCTGAAAGATACTTAGGCATTATTTTTGAAGATGTAGATGAAATGTTCCTCATAGAAAATTGGTTTCATGGTGATGATTTCAAAACCTATGATGAGATGATATTAGATATCGACTCTGTGAAATGGTTAGAGACAATGAAGTTAGAGATTGACTCAATGTGATCGAACCAAATTTGAACCTTGGTAGATCCACCTGAAGGTATTGTACCTATTAGATGTAAATGGATCTATAAGAGAAAGATAGGTGCAGATGAGAATGTGAAGATATTCAAGGCTTGGTTAGTGGTGAAAGGATATAGTCAGCAGGCATTGACTATCCGGATACCTTCTCACCAGTAGCCATGCTTAAATTCATCCGCACACTACTTGCTATTGTAGTCTATTTTAATTACGAAATATGATAGATGAATGTGAAAATGGCATTCTTAAATAGATATCTTGAGAAAACTATCTATATGGAACAGCCACTAGGTTTCACATCCAGTAATGTTGATCACAAGGTCTGTAAGCTGCAAAGGTCCATCTATGGATATAAGCAAGCATCTCGAAACTAGAATGCTCATTTTAATGATGTGATCAAATTATTTAGATTCATCAAAAATGAGTAGAAGTCCTGTGTGTTCAAAAAGATTAGTGGGAGCACTATTGTCTTCCTCATACTATACGTGAATGA
Organism: Cocos nucifera; assembly: GCA_006176705.1. Taxonomy (NCBI): domain Eukaryota; kingdom Viridiplantae; phylum Streptophyta; class Magnoliopsida; order Arecales; family Arecaceae; genus Cocos; species Cocos nucifera. The sequence continues at coordinate 214,221 of QRFJ01002690.1, forward strand.
CATCCTTCTTATTGAGAATGATATTTTCATGTTAACTATGGTCAAAATATAGTTATCAAAAGAGCTCTCTATAAAAGACCTAGAAGAGGCATTCTTTATTCTGAAAATTAAGGTCTATAGGGATAGACCGAATAGAATGCTAGATCTCTCACAGAAGATGTACATAGAGGAGCTACTGAAGAGGTTCAGCATGGAAAACTCCAAGAGGGGATTGGTATCCTTCAGACATAGTATTCATCTCTCCAAGAAGATGTGCCCTAGCACACCTGAGGAGATTGAATGCATGAGCAAGATTCCTTATGCTTCTACAATAGGGAGCCTCATGTATGCCATGCTATGTACACGACCTAATATAGCCTATGCTGTGAGTGTCACAAGCAGATATCAGTCGAATCCAGGTAAAGAGCACAGGACTTCTACGAAGTGTATCCTTAAGTAATTGAGAAGAACTAAGGATATGTTCTTGGTCTTTGGTAATGGAGAACTCTAGATCCAGGGATATACAAACTCAAACTTTATGTCTGATATAGATGATCGAAAGTTGACATCTGATAGTCTGTTTGTGTGTAATGGTGGTGCAGTTAGCTGAAAGAGTTCCAAGCAGATCATGATGGTGGATTCTGCCATGGAAGCAGAGTACATCGCTACATCGAAAGCTGCAAAGAAGATATTCTAGTACAAGAAGTCCACCATAGAGCTCAAAGTGATGCCATTGAATCCCGTCCCTCCATACTATGGCACTATAGCTTTGGCTAAGGAGCCGAATCTCAACAAAAATCCAAGCACATTAAGCGGCGATTCCATCACAACCACGATTATCTCAAGAAGAGTTACGTCAAGGTTAAGAGAGTTGACTCTATGGATAACACAGTAGATCCACTAACGAAGCCTTTAGGCCAGCAGAAGATCAAAGCCAACCTTGAGAAGATGGGACTTAGATTTGTAGCTAATTGACTTTAGGTCAAGTGGAAGTTTGTTAGATGTGTGTCCTAGAAACCAGATTGGCTGACACTTATAATACACTTCTAAAGATAATTTTATGATTTTGACTATAAATTAATAAAAGAATTATTTTCTATCACAGTGTGTATTTAAAAGTATCTATGATACATCCTTTGAGTTAATGGTAATGATAATTTATATTTTCAAGTGTTGAAAATTTAAGACATGAATTTTCATAATTAACTCATAAATTGCTTCCGACCGTAGGATCATCACGAGGATGGTATTCGATCCAAAAGGTTGGTGTATGATTGCTTCCTTAGGATAGATGAGTCTTGAGTCTATGATGCAAAGATACCAGAGCGAGAGTATAGGTACTCGTTAGAGAACGAGGGCACTAAGCTTGACCACATCAAGCAGTCATAAGGAAGTCTACCTTCTCGTCGATGACTGGCTCGATGCTGCAGTTGTGTATCAGGTTCTTTGACTAGAGGTGCATCGATAGTACACCTTGAGTGTGTTATAGTTTGACTGCACCATAACTCAATCTCCTAGCCATTCAAAATCATGAGGTGTATGTTGGCTATAGCATGTTCATTGTAGGAACTGGATTACACCAAGATAGGATCTATCAATCTCGGTAGTGGAGGAGTAGTTCTATGATGATCATGAGATCAAGTCCTTAAGCCTGTGGCCATGGTAGCATGATATAATAGAAAAAAAAATTTATTAGGATTTTACATCAAACTCAAATCGAATGATTCATTCATATGATGGATGTTGGGTTTTGATGAGTTTACCTTAAACCCTAATCCTGTCGGGACTCATGATAGTAGAATCGATTCACATAGATAGCTACATCAAGAGGTTTGCTTTTAATTCTGATGGATTGCCACCATATGCTACTAGGTGTCAGTGATAGATTTTTGGAGCAACTAGAATGATCATGATAATCGATCATTTTAATTGTATGAATCAAAAAAGTTTTGATCCATCGAAAGGTGTTTTGATTATGTCAATGATAGGGATCATGACATATCTCATTACCATATAGAATTGAACCTAACTAGATCACCCATACAAGGGTTTGAGTTTGGTTGTGATCAATTAGACTGAGTTAGTTTAATTGATTTAGATTAGATCCAATTAGGTTCAAGAAAATCATGTTAGCACATGATTGAACCTAACATTCTTCTTTTGTAGTCTTTCTGGTTCATCTCAATCGAAACCCTAACTGGAACTTGTCTAGGTCAGAATAGGATTGTCTAAATTCATCAGATGATTTTAGGACAGCACCTGCCATTTTTGGTCACCTACCTTTTCTATTGCACACCAGGGTCAAAGATTGACCCTGTTGTAAGAAAGAAGGGATCAGGGGTGCACGCCCCTAGAGATTTTCTATGGGCTTGCACCCCCACTTTTTGGTATGGCACGGAGAGGGTGCACATCCTCCTAGGTATGCACCCAAAGTGGATAGGTTTTGACATGGTCAAATTTTAGATTTGACCATTCAAAGAGTTTTGATAGAGATCAAACTCTAAGAGAGAAGGTGTTGGGAATTATGTCCCAAAGCCAATCGTCAGTCTGTTGATGATTGAGATATTGTAGTTGATTTATTAATTAATAAAAAATATTTTGGCATCTTTTTTTATTATAAATTTATATCTTCTAATGAACTCCATTATTGTGATGAAGTTCTTAGGACTATTTAGTTTCGATAAAGAAAGGATTTATCGATTAGTCCTTAAATTTGTTCACGACCAAATGATAGGCTGTTAATTAGGATGACAGCGTCTATCGAGCATAGGTCGCTATATGCCATATTGGTTGGTTGTCTTCTTAACCAAGAAGTATGGAGATACTGGTATGGCATATAGGTGAGATGTATGGATACATCATCATTGAACGTGATCAACTCCAGAGCATTATGCTGTCGAGAATGTCGCTGATGAGATATAGGTATAAGTATTCCTTAGACCTGAGATCATCTTAATGACTTACAAGCAACTCACTATGCTTTGGTACCGGATTAACTAAATTTCTAATTCAGTAATGGAAGGCTTCTAGGATCAGTCAAGTACTTGCGAAGTCGGAGTGTGATCAAGATGGAATTGACCACTCCAAGAATTGGAGAAGAATGTATCACTGTATTTCAATATAGCAAAACCTTAGCCAGGATAATCCATCAGATGGATTTGATATTTTGAAATACAATGTGGACAATCTAATCAGAATTGATAGTAGAGCTTTGAGGTGTCCTATGGGCATTATGGTCAAGGGGATGAATTATATGGAAACTATATTCACATGGGTTCTAAGGATGGTGTTCTTGAAGGAAAATCCTGATTTTCTGGTCCAGGTTCATTCAGATCTGATCAGATCAAGAGATATATTTCAAAAATTTTTCTCTTGATCCCAATCAGATCTTGATATATTTCAGATCTGATTCTTATTATTTTAATAAAATAAAATTAAAAGATAAATTAAATCCCTATTACCCTGTTGATGATCCTGTTTGCAGTGGAAGGTTCTGGATCTTAGCCACGCAAGTGCCTGGCCTCTACCGGTATCCACTTGGGTTGGATCTGGAGATCCTCTTCTTCTCTATCACGCCTCCAAAAATCAGATCTAGATCTGATCTGGAGGATCTTCAAAACTCTTTTTGAAGATGAGCAGTCGTCCTTTGCAGCAGCGCAGCCTTCTTACTTTTGATCGCCTTTCTTTGATCTGAATTGCACCAACCAAGGTCCAAAACTCCTTTTGGACGTGGAGAGTAAGGGGAGAAGGTGGTTTGGCATGGAGAGGGAGGGGAGAGGCAGCCTTGGGGCATGGAGAAACTATGATCTCATCATATCTCTCTTATATATTACAATCTGAGTTGGGTACAGGGTCTTATTTATAGACTAGCTGTGATCCAACTCCTCTTCTTCCCAACCAATCACAACCCTTTGTGAAATCAGATCTGAATCTGATTGGTGGGAATAGAGTCCCCTGGATTCCTCCTTAGAGGGTGCCTAAGACCAGTCAAAGTTGGTTCTTAGAAGAACTCTAATTGGAATCCAAAAAGGAGATGGAGTCCTTGTCCAACAAGGACTCCTAGGCACCTCCAACTTGGGCACACGCCTACGGTGGCGTGCGCCCTTCTCCTTGCCAGGTTCTGGTAGGGGGATAGGCCCCCACCAGCTCTCCAATAGGTGCATGACATGTGGTCAAAAGTCAAAGTGTCAATGGTCAACGTTTGACCAGTCAAAGGTAGACTTTTGACCAAAGTCAAAGAATAAGAAATGGCAGGTGACCAAAAATGGTAGATAGTGTCTTACAAATAAGACAACCTTTTCTGACTTGGACAACCTCCTGTCAGACCATATGAAGGCCTCTGTTTGAGCACAAACTCCTTTGGCTCAGACAGGACAACTTATTTATGATAGCAAAAGAAGAACGTTAGGTTCAATCGAGTGCTAGCACAATTTCCTTGAACCTAATTGAATCTCATTCAGATCAATTGAACTAGATCAATTCAATTGATGATCACCAGATTCAAACCCTTGTTTATGTGACCCAGTTAGGTTCAGTTCTATATGGTAATGGGATATGTCATGATCTCTATCATCGACATCATCGAAACTCCTTTCGATGGATCAGAACTCTTCTGATTCGAACAGCTAGAATAATCGATCATCTAAATCATTCTAATTGCTCCCAAAATCCACCAGTGACACCTAGCAGTATATGGTGGAAACCCATCAAAGCTGAATGCGAACCTCTTGGTGCAGCTACCTATGTGATTCAGTTCTTCTATCTTGAGCCCCGATCAGATTAGGGTTTAGGTGAACTCGTCAAACCCTAGTCTCTGTCATATGATGTAATCATTCGATTTGAGTCCAATGTGAAAATCTAAATAGAAACTCTTTCTATTATTTCACTCTACCATGGCCATGGATTTCTAGACTTGATTCTCATGATCATCATAGGGCTACTCCTCTACCACCGAGGTAGATAGATTCCATCTTGATGCAATCCAGTTCCTATAATGAACATGTCATAGCCAACATACACCTCAGGGTTTCATATGGCTAGGAGATCGAGTAATAGTGTAGTCAAACTATAACACCCTCAAGGTGAACTGCCGATGCATCTCAGGTCAAAGAACCAGACACACTACTGCAGCATCGAGTCAGTCATTGACGAGAAGGTAGACTCCCTAATGACTACTCGAGGTGGTCACGCTCAGTGCCCTCATTCTCTAACGAGTACCTGTACTCTCGCTCCGGTGTCTCCACACCGTAGACTCAAGACTCATCTACTAAAGAGAAGCGATTGTACACCAACCTTTCGGATCAATCACCATCCTCGTGATGATCCTATGGTCAGGAGCAATTTATGAGTTAATAATGATTATTCATGTCTTAAATTTTCAACTCTTGAAAATATGAATTATCATTACCATTAACTCAAAGGATGTATCACAGACACTAAATACACATATGTGATAAAAAAATAACCCATTTATTGATTTTAGTCAAAATTATAATTTTGCCCCTAGAAGTGTATTACAAGTGTCAGCCAATTCTGGCTTCTAGGGCACATATATCTAACAGTTCTACACCTTTCGACCAATCTGACCATTGGATATCATTGCTAGATGGTCACTTCGATTGGTATAAAAATTTATTCTTATGCTACTAGCTTAGGTTTGAACCTATGAGTCATACACATTAGAGTTCACATTCTGATCGGATGGTTGATCAGCCATTTAGAGTTGTTTTAGGGTTAAATGATCAACACGGTTGATGTTTGACCTAGTGCAAGTATTGTAGGAGGATCGATTAGCAATTTGATTGCTAATTGACTTAATTTGATTAAGTTAGTAGGCTGAGATTAAGTCTAATTAAATATGATTTAATTAGATTTGGTTTGTTCTTGATTGGATCAAGTCTAATTGACTTATTGGATAAGCCAAGTGCAAGGAAAAACTAGTCCTAGTTCAACTAGGACTTGGGTCAACCTGATTTTCTAATTTGATTAGAAAATTAAATTAAAATTAAATCTAATTTAATCTAGTTTAATTAAATACTTAAATGGATTAAGGCCTAATTTAATTGGATTGGTTTACTCTTGATTTTATTTGGTTAAAAGATCTTGTTTGACCAAGTCAAAATAGGAGTCCTAGTGTGACAAGGACTCCCTATCACTTGCACCACCTAATCCTCATGCCTGACCCTTTTTGGTTTTTTTTATTTTTACATGAAGATTCTCCATGCCAAGGCCTTCTCATGCCCCCCTCCTCTCCTCTATTTCTCATTAGGAAGTTGGGTAATGGACTAAGTCAAAGTTGGAGTTTGTTTTGATTTGAAATCCTATGAGATAGTATTTTGAAACAACCAAAACTCTTCACATAAGTGTGCCGACCCATTCTTTCTTATTTTCTTTAATTTTTATGGTAAAAGAGGACATTTTTTGTGCACCCCCCTTGCTGGTCCTTGGCAGAATGAAAGGTGGAGGCATCTAAGAGTTGGGCGCCCCAACAACTTCCCTTATTCGGTCCTTCCTACTCTAAGTTTTTGACCTAACTTAGACTCTGCATATCTCTTTATTTAAAAGAAATTTTTAGCTAAATTTTTATGAATTATAGATTTTTGAGAGGTATCTTTGGTATAGAAAAATCAGATAAAAATTTATCTAGGTCGTCGAGATATTGAAAACACAAATTAGGGTGTCTAGAAAAAGAACAAAGAAGAAGAAGAGGGTCTTCTTCTAGGGTTTTTGTTCTAGATCTCTTCCTCCCTTTTTGTGAGCTTTTGAGAGGTGTCTCAATATCACAAATCTTACTCTTTTCCTTTAGTATTTTGGAGTATCCATATTTTGAAGAAGAAAGCATCGGATCAACCATCGAAGAGAGAACAACATAGTGCTAGCATACAGTGCTGATTTCTTGCATCAGGATCTCTGATCATGTTCGTGGGCCCATGTGGATGACTCCTAGAGGGCAGATGTGTGTGTGGCTTGTGACTACATCCTCAAGTCTGCATCAGCAAGTTACAACATCGAACTTGCTCGGGTAATAGATTTGATCTATTAACTTCATACCTGCATTTGATGTAGTGTAGATCTAGGTTGATTTGATCAACCTTTTCTTTCTTGTTTGATTTTAATTTTTGATTTAATATCATACCTTGATCATATAATAGATTTGAGATCTAGGTATTTATATATTTATTTAAATAAATATTTAATTTATTTAAGACTTTCGCTGCATGATCTTGAAAAAGTTTCAAGATCTACTTGTGAAACCCTAGATCTAGTTTCTTCAATTGGTATCAGAGCCTAAGTTCTTGTTACATGATTTTTATACATGTTTAGATAATTTTTTAGATTATATCTAATTTATAATTTAATTATTAAATTTAAATTTTTTTTAAAAAAATTCAGATCTCATGAACTACCATAAGGTTGTCCTGTTGTAAGGTTTACCCCTTACAGTGAAAAGATTATCCTAGTTAGTGATGATCTGACTCTAATCATAAATTTATTAGATTTAATCTAATTTTGTTTATAATTTAATAGATTTAAAATAATTTTAGATCTAAAAATAAAATATTTTAGATTGCATGAATTGCCATAAGGTTGTCTTTCTATAAGGTTTATCCCTTACAGTGAATAGGTTGTCCTAGTACGTGTTTGATCTAAAATATTCATCATAAAATTTTAAATTAGATCTAAGAGATTTTATGATCTGATTAAAAATATTTTAATCTAATTTTAATCATCATAAATATATTAGATTTGATCTAGGGAGATTTATGATTGATTATTATTGAAACTATTTCAATTACATGAACCTGTTTAGATTAGATCTAAAGTAGTTTTATATTTATTTTACTTGCATATTGATTAAGAATTAAACATGCAACTTGGTTGATAGAATCATGTTGTAAAAATATTTTATAAATATAAAAATTATTTTTAAAAAGCCAAATTCCAACCCTCAGCCCAAAACTTAATTGAGAATTAAGAAGTTGATTGATTAGGATCTAGGATTGTGAATTAAAGATCCTAAGACACAAATCATAACACATTGGGTTAAATGGATTAGTGGGGATTAGATCCATTAATTCGGTTAGACCTAGGATTAGATTAAAAAATGAATTTAATTAGAGAATTAACTAAATCTAATCAATTGTTGTCTTAGATTAAGTCAAGAATTCTCTGGATTAATTACAATAGTTGTAGTTGGTCAAGTCCATGTCTTTAACAAGACCCAAGATGGACTTGATTCTTGGCTATGTGATCTAGCATGAACTGTTAGATTGATCTAATTGAAACTAATTAAACCAGTTGGTGTCTAAGGTAAACTAGACCGGTGGTTTTTAATTGGCAGCCTGCTTACTTGGCCTTTTCTGATGGTGTCTAAGGCAAGCTTTGGCAAACCCTCCCACCGATCGAACTTATCTGGCCTTTTGGTGAGATTATGTTTTGATTGAATCACTTGATTATTCTAGCTGACCCATGTCAGCTTGGTAAATCAGAGTGACTGATTTAGATGCTCCTAGATCAGCCTGTTAGTGGTCTTCCTTAAGCTGACTTGGTGAAGCCAGTGGGATGATCATGACAAGCTGGTTAATCTGACCTACTCACTTCTATAAATAAATCCTCTAAAATTATTAGGTCCCTAAAATGAAATAGTTATATGATAACTGGATCATAGCCTCTGATTAAAGTGGATGATAATGGGTCCATCAGTTGGATAATCATTGGAGGCCCAAAGGCCTGATGCTTATCGATTGATGGAATTATCATTTATTATATGATCTCTTTGATATATCTTTCTAAATGATGGTCGGTGGGCCAACCAAAGTTGGACCTGATCATTCATTGATTAGATGTGCTAAGTATGGTCATGTTAATGGTTGGACCTAATTGGATCCTTTTCTGAGAAGGCCAAAGCCAACTGATCAGGGGCTGGGGCAAAATTTAATTACTAAAAATTATTTGAAGAAATAATTGGTTATGAATCAATTAAACCTAAAGATTTGGACTTTAATCAAAAGATTTCTCCCACTATTTTTTTAGAATTGGTAGCCTCTACCTTCAATTCGAGAAATTATCCTAATTTCTTAGTGGTTACTAGAATTCACATAGACTGCACATGAGGCCAACTTTGGTTGGCCAACCCATGTACATCTAAGGGTAGGTTCATAATCAATTATTTTTCCAAATAATTTTTAGTAATTAAATTTTGTCCTAGCTCCTGATCAGTTGGCTTTGGCCTTCTCAGAAAAGAGTCCAGTTAGGTCCAACCATTAATATGACCATACTTAGCCCATCTAACTAATAAATGATCAGGCCCAACTTTTGTTGGCCCACCTGACCACCATTTAAAAGATGTATCAAAGAGATCATATAATGAATGATAATTCCATCAACTGGTAAGTACCAGGCCTTTGGGCCTCCAATGATTATTCAACTGATGGACCCATTATCATTCACTTTAATCGGAGGCTATGATCCAGTTATCATATAATTATTTCATTTTAGGGATCTAATAATTTTAGAGGATTTATTTATAGAAGTGTGTAGGTCAGATTAACTAGCTTGTCATGATCATCCCACTGTTAGATATATGTGCCCTGGAAGTCAGAATTGGCTGACACTTGTAATACACTTTTAGTAGCAAAATTATAATTTTGACTGTAAATAATAAAATAAATTATTTTCTATCATAAATGTATATTTAGTGTCTGTGATACATCCCTTGAGTTAATGGTAATGATAATTCATATTTTCAAGAGTTGAAAATTTAGGACATGAATTTTCATTTATTAACTCATAAAATGCTTCTGACCGTAGGATCGTCATGAGGATGATGATTGATCCAGAAGGTTAGTGTACAATCGCTTCTTCATAGTAGATGAGTTTTGAGTCTATGGTGTAGAGACATCAGAGCGATAGTATAGAAACTCATTAGAGAACGAGGGCACTGAGCGTGACCACCTCGAGCAGTCATAAGGAAGTCTACCTTCTCGTCAATGACTGACTCGAAGCTGCAGTGGTGTGTCTAGTTCTTTGACCTGAGGTGCATCGATAATTCACCTTGAGAGTGTTATAGTTTGACTACACCATGACTCAGTCTCTTAGCCATTCAGAACCCTGAGGTGTATGTTGGCTATAGCATGTTCATTGTAGGAATTGGATTACACTAAGAGGAAATCTATCTACCTCGGTGGATGAGGAGCAGTCCTATGATGATCATGAGAATCATGTTCATAAGCCCATGGCCATGGTAGAGTGAAATAATAGAAAAAGTTTCTATTAAGATTTTCACATCGAACTTGAATCGAATGATTAAATCATATGATAGAAATTAGGATTTGACGAGTTCACCTAAACCCTAATCTGATCGGGGCTCAAGATAGAAGAACTTAATCACACAAGTAGCTGCACCGAGAGGTTCATTTTTAGTTTTGATGGATTGCCACCATATACTGCTAGGTGTCACTGGTGGATTTTGGGAGCAATTAGAATGATTTAGATGATCGATCATTCTAATTATCTGAATCAGAAGAGTTCTAATCCATCGAAAGAAGTTTCGATGATATCGATGATGGAGATCACGATATATCCCATTACCATGCAGAACTGAATCTAACTAGATCACACAAACAAGGGTTTGGATCTGGATATCATAAATTACTCTAATCCAGCTCAATTGATTTGAATTAGATTCAATTAGGTTTAAGAAAATCGTGCTAGCACATGATTGAGCCTAATGTTCTCCTTTTATTATCATTAAAAATTGTCTCGACTAAGCCGAATGAGTTTGTGCTCACTCAAGTACTTTTACTTGGTCTGACTGGAGCTTGTCTAGGTTAGAAAAGGGTTGTCTTAATTTATGAGATAAATTTGAGACAACACCTACCATTTTCCATCACCTGCTAATTCTTGTCCTTTAACTTTGGTCAAACGTTGACCTTTGATCCTTAGACATCTGCCCATGTGTCACGCACTTATTGGATAGCAGATTGGGGCTTGTCCCCTTACTAAAATTTGAAAAGGAGGGGGTGCATGCCTAGGGAAGCGTGCATCCATGGATTGGGATGACTGGAGTTCCATACGGATGGAACTCTGGGTTGCTTCTTGGATTCTACTTAGGTGACCCCTAGCCATAGACTTTGACCAGTCTTAGGTGCCATCTAAGATTAAATTTATGGGGCTCCTATCTGATTAGATTAGATGATGTCATCCCACCAATTAGATTTAGATCTGATTGCATGAAGCAACGTGATTGGCCAGGATGATGTGGCACTACATGGCGCAGTAGGGTCTATATAAACCCTATCTGCACCACACTTTGAGTGAGTTCTCTCTTAGCCCATGCCCTAAGACTGCCCCTCTTCCTCCTCCATGCCATCTTCTGATCCTCTCTCTCCTCTCCATGCCCAAGGGTAGTTCGGCTCTAGTTTGGTGTGATCCAGGCAAGAAAAAGCTAATGAGAAAGGAAGAAGGCAGCTCTGCTGCAAAGACGACTGCTGATCTTCAGAAAGAGTTTTGAAGAACCTCCAAATTAGATTCAGATCTAATTTTTGGAGAGATGATAAAGAACAAAATCTTCAAATCCAACTAAAGTGGATATCGGTAGAGGCCAGACGCTTGCATGGCTAGATCCAGAATCTCAGGCAATCAATAGGATCATCAAAGGTTAATCAGATTACCCAACATCAAGGTATAAATTAAATTAGATTTAATTTATTTTTATTTTTATTCACTAGATCTATAAAATTAGATTTGAAATATCTCAAATCTGATGTAGATATATGAGAAAATTTTTGAAATATCTCTCTTGATCCAATCAGATCTGAATGAACCTGATCCAGAAAATCAGGATTTCTCCTTCAACTAGTATCGGAGCCAGATTCTCTAAATTATTTAGATCTAATTTTTAATTTATTTTAATCTAAAAATTATATGATTCAAATGTCACATTAGATATGATTAGATCTAAAATCAAAAAAATTAAAATTAAATAATATAGATTTAAGTTCTACAATATGCATGACTAGTCATAAAATAGAATAGTCCTATACATAGTCTTGCATGATCATGATTTATTTTGATTAAATTATGATTTTAGATCTATTTATTTTCTATTTTTTAATGATTATAAAAATTATAATAAAATCAAAAAAATAAAAAATAAAATTATTTAATTTTTAGATCATATGAGATATGATGATGCATGTTTAGACTAGTTGTAGAATAGTTTTACATAATTATCTAGATTAGAATTTATTTTGATGTGATCAATTTAAATCTAATTTTTTAGATAATTATGAAAAAATTTAGATCAAAAAAGAATGCATGATATGATACATGAGATGTATGCAAAACATGTATTAAGTTAGATCAATTTTTATATGTGAGATATATGATGTAGATCTAACTAGTTTTGTAGATTTATATTTCTGATTAAGGCGTTCGCCTTGGCCGTCCAATCATAAGAATAAAGTAGAATTTAAATCCCCTCTCCTCCTATTTGATGGGGTGTTCTTATGATGTGTAGGGGTGCTGCACGTTCATCCTTAATCAGAAATTAAAAACTTATTTTCTGCAAAACCCTTGATCCTGAAATCCTAGGATTTTATTTACATATTTTGTTTGTGAACCCTAAACTTAATTAAGAATTAAGATTATGAAATATATGTTAGATCTAAAATTAAGAATTTCAGATCTAAGACATATTCATAAAATTGGGTTCGGGCTTGGATAGCTCAATTAGGTCTAAGTGATTGATCAAACCGAATCAAGAGTTGGTTAGATGAGATCAACAGTGCTTAAATTGACCAACCTAATAGGATTAAGTCTGGGTCAAGATCGAGTCACATGAGTGATCGATCAAGCTAAGACCTAATTAGGCTCAGTGGTTAGAGTCTGGATTGTAGGCTAACTCGATTGGTTCTGGCTCAACAATTTGGTGTCTAAGGTAAGTTTGATAGATATGATCGACTGATTTTTAATTGGGAGCTACTCGACTCGAATGCATTCTTGTCGAGTTAATGGCATATCCCTTCCACCGGATCTCACTTACCTGGCCATATTTGTTGGCTCAGTTCTGATCTGAGGTGGTCAATAATCTGAGCTAACCCATGCCACTAGGTTAGTCATAATGGTTATGACTATGTCAAGTCTAGTTTAATGAAACCTAAATCAAATCTCCCTAAGAAAAGATTAAGTCTAAGGTCTTCCACCATTGTAGATGTGCGGGCCCTTCCGGAGGTTGATTGTTCTCAGCTGGATTACAGTGGTTCAGTTGCATCGAAAAGATGCAACCATGTCTATTAGGCATTGGATGCTATGGGCTGGAGGATGGATTGAGCTCAATATTTTGGATATGGTGAGAGACTCAATTAGAAATCCAATCTGTGCAAATGGTGGGTCTGACTTAACTAAGGAGTGGATCAATATTTCGGACATGGTGAGATTCATGAATTAGAGACCAAGTTTGGGTGCACCATGATTAGAGAATCATTGAACAAGAGTTGTTCACTCATTGGCTAACCCATCACCAATAACTGTTAGGTGAGGTGATGAGTCAGTTGGTGGGACCGCACCACCCACTAGAAATCATTAATCATGGAGATTTTTGCATCTCTACAGAGGGAGTGTAGGGATCCAAAAAAATAGTGAGAGCTAATTTATTTAAAAATAAAATTTCTAAATAAATTGGTTAAGTCTTAATTATAATATCTAACTAGAAACTTTGACTCTCTATAGAAAAATGTCTGCATCCAACCCACTAGCACGAATCCTAGACACCCATAGACTGACCAGACCCAATTATAAGAATTGGCTTTAGAACTTCAAAATTATTTTGGATTTTGAGAAGTTAACTCATGTATTGGATCAGGACCATCCCATCTTACCAGCTCATCCATTTCGCTGAATAGAGAGCATCTCTTAAAAAATGGACGGACAAAGGATAACAAAATGGCGAGATATTACATATTGGACATGATGTCTGATGAACTTCAGCACTAACATGAAGATATCAGGATCTGCTCACCAAATATTGGCTTCACCTACAAGAGATGTCTAGTGAACAGAGTCACGCAGCCAAGTATCAAGTCACTAAACGACTATTCAAGACCAAAATGCATGATGGACAGTCAGTCCAAAATCATTATCTGATGATGATCAAGGACTTGGAAGAGCTAGAGATGCTCGGAGTGAGGTTGGACTTGGATCTATAGAATGATATAATTTTTCAATCCTTGACTGATGCATATAGGCAGTTCATCATGATATCATTTGCATAAACTTCAAAATTTCCTGACCGAACTAATGAACATGTTGGTTACTGCTGAGCATTCTATGAAAGGCTCTAAAGGCTTAGTGCTTGCTATGGAATGGACTTCTTCCAAGAGAAAGTCTTTTGGAAAGAAGAAGAAGTCTATGAAAAAATAGAAAGTGGAATGAGGAAAGAAGAAAAAGATAGAGCTGAAGAAGAAGGCTGCTAACAATGAAAAGTGTTTCCATTGCAACAATGATGGCCACTGAAAGTGAAACTGGCCTACTTACTTGGCCACCCTGAAGAACAAGGAGGTAGGTCTTTCTGGAGGTATGCTTGTTATTGAGTCTAACCTTACGATTTCTTCTGCATCCAGTTGGATGCTTGACTCTGGTTCTAGTGCTCATTTATGCACTTTCATGCAGGATCTTGAGGATAGCTGAAGGCTGAGGGATGGTGAGATGATCCTATGCATAAAAAATGAAGCAAGAATTGCTGTCGTGGCCGTGAAAATATACCCTCTTCGACTACCTTCTGGTTTAGACTTAGTGTTGAAAGACTGCTATTATGTGCCTGCAGCAAGCAGAAATTTGATTTCTATTTTTTGCCTTGCACTAGAAGGCTATGTAATAAGTTTTCTTAAGGACCATTGTAATAGTCTTTATGAAAGAAATAAAATTGCAAGTGGTTTTCTTATTAATGGTCTTTATCAGTTACATATTGATGTATCTATTTTTAATATCGAGCAAAATGTGAATACCATGAAATGACCTAGGGATAGTCCAAATGATAGGTATCTATGGCACCTAAGACTAGGTCATATAGCAGAAGATAGGGTTAACAAATTGGAGAAAATCAGGCTATTGAGTCCGTTGACTTCTAAGTCATATCCAATTTGTGAATCTTGTCTTCATGGCAAAATGACTAAGCTCCCTTTTGTAGGACATGGGGAAAGGGCCATGGATCTTCTTGCCCTAGTACATACTGATGTGTGCGGCCCATTTGATGTGCCGGCTAGAGGCAACTTTGTCTACTTCATAATCTTTACCGATGATTTATCTAGGTATGGATATGTGTATCTTATGAGACACAAGTCTGAAGCTTTTGAAAAGTTCAAGAAATTTAGACATGAAGTAGAAAAGCAAACTGAAAAATCCATCAAGGTTCTTCGATCAGATCGAGGAGGTGAATAACTTAGTCCAAAATTTCTTGACTATCTCAAAAAAAATGGCATAGTCTCTCAATGGACTCCACTTGGAACACCTTAACTCAACGAAGTTTCAGAATGGAGGAACCAGACCCTATTAGATATGGTTCGATCCATGATGAGCTTCACAGACCTTCCTGATTTTTTTTGGGGACACTGTTTGTTAACTGCAATATACTTACTGAATAGGGATTCCTTCTAAAATCGTTCCTACCACACCGTATGAGATATGGCATGGTAAGAAACCAAGTCTGAGTCATCTCAGAATTTGGGGTTGTCCGGCTCATGTCAAAAGACAACAAGCGGACAAGTTAGACTTTAGGTCCTTCAGAGCTCGATTTATAGGATATCCTAAAGAGTCATTAGGATATTATTTCTACATTCTAGAAGATCACAATGTGATTATGAATCGACATGCCATCTTTCTTGAAAAATAGTTTATTCAAGATAGCGGCATTGGAAAGCAGATCAAGCTCGAGAAGAAAGTCTCACAAGAGCAATGAGCTAAGGACCAAATGGAACTAAGTCAGGTTGAGCCAATCCAATCACTACCTCCTCCACCTCGTAGATCGGAAAGAGTTTTTTGTTCCCCTGAGAGGTACTTAGGTACTATTTCAGAGGAAGTAGAGAAAATGTTCCTCGTAGGTAATGGGGTTCATGGTGATGATCCCAAAACCTATAACAAGCCGATATCAGATATCGACTCTAAGAAATGGTTAGAGGCAATGAAGTCAGAAATTGACTCGATGCACTCAAACCAAGTCTGGACCTTGGTAGATCCACCAAAAGGTATAGTACCTATTGGGTGTAAATGGATCTACAAGAGAAAGATTGGTGCAGATGGAAATGTGGAGACATTCAAAGCTAGATTAGTGGCAAAAGGTTATAGTCAATGCGAAGGCATTGACTATCAGGATACCTTTTCGTCAGTAGCTATGCTTAAATCCATCCACACATTGCTTGCTGTTGTAGCCTATTTCGATTATGAAATATGGCAAATGGATGTGAAAATGGCATTCTTAAATGGATATCTTGAGGAAGATATCTATATGGAACAGCCGCTAGGTTTCACATCCAATGATGATGATCACAAGGTATGCAAGCTGCAAAGGTCCATATATGGACTTAAGCAAGCATCTCGGAGCTAGAATACTCATTTTAATGATGTGATCAAATTATTTGGTTTCATCAAAAATGAGGAGGAGCCATGTGTCTTCAAAAAGGTCAGTGGGAGCGCTATTGTCTTCCTCGTATTGTACGTGGATGACATCCTCCTTATTGGAAATGATATTCCCATGTTGACCATAGTTAAAATGTGGTTATCTAAAGAATTCTCCATGAAAGACCTAGGAGAAGCATCCTTTATTCTAGGAATTAAGGTCTATAGAGATAGACCGAATAGGATGCTAGGACTTTCACAGAAGATGTACATAGAGGAAGTGCTAAAGAGGTTTAGCATGGAAAACTCTAAGAGGGTTTGGTATCCTTCAGACATGGCATTCATCTTTCCAAGAAGATGTGCCCTAGCACACCTGAGGAAATAGAACGCATGAGCAAGATCCCTTATGCTTCAGCAATAGGGAGCCTCATGTATGCCATGTTATGTACACGACCTGATATAGCCCATGCTGTGAGTGTCACGAGCAGATATCAGTCGAATCTAGGTGAAGAACACTGGACTTCTATGAAATGTATCCTTAAGTACTTGAGAAGAACTAAGGATATGTTGTTGGTCTTTGGTAATGGAGAACTCCAAGTCCAGGGGTATACAGACTCAGATTTTATGTCCGATGTAGATGATCGAAAGTCGACATCTGAAAGTCTATTTATGTGCAATGGTGGAGCTGTCAGTTACAAAAGTTTCAAGCAGATAGTGATAGCAGATTCCACCATGGAAGCAGAATACATCGCTGCATCAGAAGCTACAAAGGAGGCATTCTGGTATAAGAAATTTGCCACAGAGATCGGAGTGATGCCATCAGATGCCATTCCTCTGTACTACGACAATAATGGCACCATAGCCCTTGCTAAGGAGCCGAGGTCTCACCAGAAATTCAAGCACATCGAGCGGCGATACCACCTCATCCGCGATTACCTCGAGAAGGGATACGTCGAGGTCAAGAGAGTCGACTCCGCAGATAATGCAGCAGATCCACTTACAAAGCCGTTGGATTAGCAGAAGATCGAAGCCCACCTTGAGAAGATGGGACTTAGATTTGTAGCCAATTGGCTTTAGGTCAAGTGGGAGTTTGTTAGATATGTGTGCCCTAGAAGCCAGAATTGGCTGACACTTGTAATACACTTCTAGGGGCAAAATTATAATTTTGACTATAAATAATAAAATGAATTATTTTCTATCATAAATGTGTATTTAGTGTCTGTGATACATCCCTTGAGTTAATGGTAATGATAATTCATATTTTCAAGAGTTGAAAATTTTAAGACATGAATTTTCATTTATTAACTCATAAAATGCTCCTGACCATAGGATCATCATGAGGATGGTGATTGATCTAGAAGGTTAGTGTACAATCACTTCTTCATAGTAGATGAGTCTTGAGTCTATAGTGTAGAGACATCAGAGCGAGAGTACAGGTACTCGTTAGAGAATGAGGGCACTGAGCGTGACCACCTCGAGCAGTCATAAGAAAGTCTACCTTCTCGTCGATGACTGACTCGAAGCTATAGTGGTGTGTCTGGTTCTTTGACCTGAGGTGCATCGATAGTTCACCTTGAGGGTGTTATAGTTTGACTACACCATGACTCAGTCTCCTAGCCATTTGAAAATCCTGAGGTGTATGTTGGCTATAGCATGTTCATTGTAGGAATTGGATTGCACCAAGAGAGAATCTATCTACCTCGGTGGATGAGGAGCAGCCCTATGATGATCATGAGAATCAAGTCCATAAGCCCATGGCCATGGCAGAGTGAAATAATAGAAAGAGTTTCTATTAAGGATTTTCACATCGGACTTGAATCGAATGATTAAATCATATGATAGAAATTAGGGTTTGACGAGTTCACCTTAACCCTAATCTGATCGGGCTCAAGATAGAAGAACTTAATCACATAAGTAGCTACACCGAGAGGTTCATTTTTAGTTTTGATGGGTTGCCACCATATACTGCTAGGTGTCACTGGTGGATTTTGGAAGCAATTAGAATGATTTAGATGATCGATCATTCTAGTTGTCTGAATCAAAAGAGTTCTGATCCATCGAAAAGAGTTTCGATGATGAAGATGATGGAGATCACGACATATCCCCTTAGCATATAGAACTGAATCTAACTGGGTCACACAAACAAGAGTTTGGATCTAGATATCATCAATTGGACTAACCCAGTTCAATTGATTTGAATTAGATTCAATTAGGTTCAAAGAAATTATGATAGCACACGATTGAGCCTAACGTTCTCCTTTTATTATCATTAAAAGTTATCTTAACTAATCCAAATGAGCTTATGCTCACTCAGGTACCTTTATATGGTCTGACTAGAGCTTGTCCAAGTTAAAAAAGTATTGTCTTAATTTATGAGATAAATTTGAGATAACACCTGCTATTTTTTATCACCTGCTAATTCTTGTTCTTTGACTTTGGTCAAACGTTGACCTTTGACCCTTGGACATCTACCCATGTGTCATGCACTTATTGGAGAGTAGATAGGGGCTTGTCCCCTTACTAAAATTTGGAAAGGAGAGGGTGCATGCCTAGGGAGGCGCGCACCCATGGATAGGGACGATTGGAGTCCCATACGAAGGGGACTCCAGGTTGCTTCTTGGATTCTACTTAGGTGACCCCTAGCCATAGACTTTGACCAGTCTTAGGTGCCATCTGAGGATGAATTTATGGGGCTCTCATCTGATTGGATCAGATGATGTCATCCCACCAATCAGATTTAGATCTGATTGCATGAAGCAACGTGATTGATCGGGATGATGTGGCACTGCATGGCGCAGTAGGGTCTATATAAACCCTATCTGCCCAACTTTGAGAGAGTTCTCTCTTAGCCCATGCCCCAAGGCTGCCCCTCTCCCTCCTCCATGCCATCTTCTGATCCTCTCTCTCCTCTCCATGCCTAATGATAGTTGGGCTCCAGTTTGGTGCGATCCAGATAAGAAAAAGCTGACGAGAAAGGAAGAAGACAGTACTACTACAGAGATGACTGTTGATCTTCAGAAGGAATTTTGAAGATTCTCCAAATTAGATCTAGATCTAATTTTTGGAGAGGTGATAAAGAAGGAGAAGATCTTCAGATCCAGCCTGAGTGGATATCGATAGAGGCCAGGTGCTTGCGTGGCTAGATCCAAAATCTCAGGCAATCAGTAGGATCATCAAAGGATAATCAGATTATCCAACATCAAGATATAAATTAAATTAGATTTAATTTATTTTTATTTTTATTTATTAGATGTATAAAATTAGATTTGAAACATCTCAGATCTGATCTAGATATATAAGAGAAATTTTTGAAATATCTCTCTTGATTCGATCAGATCTAAACAAACCTGATTTGAAAAATCAGGATTTCTCCTTCACCCACTAGCTTCACCAAGTTAGCTTAAGGAAGACCACTAATAGGCTGGTCTAGGAGCATCTAAATTAGTCTCACTAATTTATCTAGCTAACATGGGTCAGCTCAAATAGTCAAGTGATTCAATCAAAATATAATCTCACCAAAAGGCCAGGTAAGTTCGATTGATGGGAGGATCTACCAAAGCTTGCCGTAGATACCATCAGAAATGGTCAGGTAAGCGGGCTGCCAATTAAAAACCACCAATCTGGTTTACCTTAAACACCAACTGATTTAATTAGTTTCAATTAGATCAACCTAATAGTTCGTGCTAGACCGTATAGCTAAGAATCAAGTCCATCTTGGGTCTTGTTAAAGACATGGACTTGACCAACTATAACTTTTATCATTGATCTAGAGAATCCTTGACCTAATCTAAGACAACAATTGATTAGATTTAGTCAATTCTCTAATTAAGTTCATTCTTTAATCTAACCCTAGGTCTAACCCAATTAATGGACCTAATCTCCACCAACCCATTTAACCCAATGTGTTATGATTTGTATCTTAGGATCTTCAATTCACAATCCTAGATCCTAATTAATCAACTTCTTAATTCTTAATTAAGTTTTGGGCCGATGGTTGGTGTTTGACTTTTCAAAAATAATTTTTATGTTTGTAAAATATTTTTACAACATGGTTCTATCAACCAAGTTGCATGTTTGATTCATAATCAATATGCAAGTAAAATAAACATAAAACTACTTTAGATCTAATCTAAACAGATTCATGTAATTGAAATAGTTTCAATAATAATCAATCATAAATCTTTCTAGACCAAATCTAACATATTTATGATGATTGAAATTAGATTAAAATATTTTTAATCAGATCATAAAATCTATTAAATCTAATCTAAAATTTTATGATCAATATTTTAGATCAGCACGTACTAGGACAATCTATTCACTGTAAGAGATAAATCTTACAGCAGGACAACCTTATGACAGTCCGTACAATCTAAAGTATTTTATTTTTAGATCTAAAACTATTTTAAATTTATTAAATTATAAATAAAATTAGATTAAATTTAATAAATTTATGATTAGAGTCAGATCATCACGAACTAGGACAACCTTTTCACTATAAGGGGTAAACCTTACAATAGGACAACCTTATGACAGTTCGTGAGATCTATTTTTTTTTTAATTTTAGATTTAATAATTAGATTATAAATTAGATTTAATCTAAGAAATAATCTAAACATGTAAAAAAATTATGTAACAAGAACCTAAGTTCTGATACCAATTGAAGAAACTAGATCTAGGATTTCATGAGTAGATCTTGAAACATTTTCAAGATCATGCAGCGAAAGACTTAAATAAATTAAATATTTATTTAAATAAATATATAAATACCTAGATCTCAGATCTATTACATGATCAAGGCATGATATTAAATCAAAAATTAAAATCAAACTAGAAAGAAAAGGTTGATCAAATCAATCTAGATCTACACTACATCAAATGCAGGTATAAAGTTAATAGATCATATCTATTATCTAAGCAAGTTAGACATTCTAACTTGCTGATCTAGGCTTGAGGATGAAGCAAGCCACACACACTTTCATTGTATGATCTTAAAAAAGTTTCAAGATCTACTCGTGAAACCCTAGATCTGGTTCCTTCAGAAGGAAGAATCCATTGTACACCAAACTTCCTTTCCTTCTCTCTACCTATTTTGTATGGTATTATATGAAATATTTGGGGCAAAAAATCTAATGTGAGTTGGCATGAATAATTTATCAAGAAATCAAAAACAAATCAAGTAATTGGTTGCTTGATTGATTGGAATACTGAGGTAGCGCAGGGCTCTATCTAAGAGACCCTGCGCCCTAGGGTTTCATATGCTCTATTCTCCACGCCCCAAGTCCCCATAGGCAACTGTCCCCTCTTTCTCCATGCCCCTACTCTTCTTCTTCTCCATGCCCAAAGATTGGGCCTAGGTTCCAAGAGAAGGTCCATAGAAATTGGCGTGAAGATTTCAAGAAAAGAGACGGCGTTCGTGAGACGAGCGCGCTACCTTCATCAGTTGATTCGAAGGCTTTACAAATTAGATTTAGATTTGATTTTTTGCAATCAGATCCAAAAGGAGAGCACCTCTAGATCTAGCCTGAGTAGACTCTGGTAGAGGCTAGACACATGCATGGCTTAATCTAGAATCTAGAGCTTTCGTAGATCATCGATAGGATAATCAGATTACCAAATCAGGTGCAAAGTTCATATCGATTTAATTCTTATTTTTAGATTTAATATCATATCATTAAAATCAAATTGGAGAACTCTCTGATCTAATTTAACTCTATAAAAAAATTTTTGAAATATTTTCTATAGATCTTGTCAGATCGGACCGATCCTGTGGCAGAAAAAGTAGATTTTTTCTTCAACTTCATTTGCCCTAGCCATAGAATGGAAGCAGTCATCCCATAGAACTTAAACTTCCTTCAGCATGAGTCGAAGCATTTAATGAACAAAGAAATTCATAAGATCTTATAGCCAACCTTGACTAGTTGGAAGAGAAATGAGAGAAGGCGCAGATCAGGATGGTGGCTTATAGGTAGAAAGTGGCCCGTTATTATAATTCTAGGATCAGGAGCAAAGCATTTAGAATGCGAGACCTGGTACTTTGTCGAGCGGATGTCTCACAATCTTAGAATCAAGAAAAACTCACTCCAAATTAGGAAGGTCCTTATGAGGTCATAGAAGTCGTCCGACCTAGAACTTACTACCTGAAGAAACTTGGAGGGACTACACTACCATAGCCTTGGAACTTTGAAAACTTGTGAATGTATTATCAGTAATCATATTTTAATAAAATTCTCTTACTTTAACATCTTTGTCTTTGGTGCAAAATTATGCAATGGTAGAAAATTATGCAAGAAAATGGGGGTGAAGGCCTCTGTTTCTTAAACAGGAGGTTAACATCGTCTCAACAAGGGCGAAGGCCTCCAGTTCTTAAATAAGAAGTTAACCTCATCTTAATAAGGGTGAAGACCTCTGGTTCTTATATAGGGTGTTAACCTCATCTTAACAAGGGTGAAGACCTCTGATTCTTAAACAAAAGGTTAACCTCATCATGACGAGGGTGAAACCTTCAGTTCTTAAATTAGTGATGTTAGGGAGAGGCCCTCTTAATGACCATTTTATGCTCTAGCAATCTTGTTAGGAACAGGAGATGGATCTCATCCTAATAAGAAAATTAGCCAACCACGTCAAGAATAGGAGGTGAACCTCATCCTGATGTGGATGAAGATCCTATGAAAAATTGAAGGCCTCCAATTCTTAAATAGGAGGTTAACCTCATCTTAATGAGGGTGAAGGCCTACAATTCTTAAATAGGAGGTTAACCTCATCATAACGAGGGTGAAGACCTTCAATTCTTAAATCGATGATGTTGGGGAGAGGCCCTCTTAATGGTCCTTTTGTGCCTTGACAATCTTGTTAGGAACAGGAGGTGGACCTCATCGTAATAAGGGATTTAGTCGACCACGTCAGGAATAGGAGGTGAACCTCATCTTGACGTAGATGAAGGCCCTCTAGAAAATTGAAGGTCTCCGATTCTTAAACAAGAGGTTAACCTCGTCTTAATGAGGATGAAAGCATCCGATTCTTAAACAGAAGGTTAACCTCATCATAACGAGAGTGAAGACCTCAGTTCTTAAACCAGTGATGTTGGGGAGAGGTCCTCTCAATGGCCCCTTTGTACCCCGGCAACCTTGTTAGGAACAAGAGGTGGACCTCATCCTAACAAGAAAATTAGCCGACCACATCAGGAATAGGAGGTGAACTTTTTCTAATGTAGATGAAGATCCTATAGGAAATTAAAGGCCTTTGGTTCTTAAACAAGGGGAGGAATACAAGTATGAAGTTTTATCTCCAAAATGGACTAGAAAACCCTCATTCATGGAAAAGGGGGAAAAATGTTCAACATACAAAACAAGAATTGTAATTCTAAAATAATGTCAGAGTTGGACATAATGAGAAAATAAAGTACATTAGCAAGCGATAAGTGATAAGTACCATAAATTTAGCAATAAAAGTATTAATTTATTAATTAATTTATATTAATTTTTAAAAATTAATGATCAATTTATATATATTTTTGAGAAAATCATATTTTTATTAATTAAAAAATTAATTAAAAAATAATAAATATTAAAAAAATTAAATTTTATAATCAATGAAAAGAGCTCATTATTTTTTATCATAATGAAATAAGTTTGAAGCAAAATAAAGCTAAAATGGAGAAGATATGAATTTCTAAAGATTAAAAAAATTTAAATAAAAAAAAGAAAAATGGCTCAGTCGGCTCCGCAAGCCAACCCACCAAGCCGAGCCAAGTCGATGTGTCCAAACGCGCCAAGCCAAGCCAACTCAGCCTTGGAAATCGTCAGCCGGTCCACGATCCAGGTGTGGAGGAAATTGGCGAATCATAGAGCGACACGTGATGGACCTGGACCCTTAAAGGATTCACAGAAAATCTATCATGGCTCATAGGGCATTTTTGACTTTTCACTCGATGACAAGAGATGCTGATTCGTTGTGGTGTATGGTGCAGCTGGTCCATGTGGTCCATAGCTATAGTAATTGCGTGATCCAATGGCCTATGTTCGATCCAGTGGAAATCCGACAGCCCACGATAAATCCTTCTTTGATTCGAACAGTGCTCAACGATCTAGCGTGATCTGATTGCTAGAGAACCAACCGATGAAGATCCAATGATCCAGGAAGCTCCTGACTTGATTAAAACATCCAGAACTCGATCTGATAGCCAGATTCTCTCTTGATTAACTCAATCAAACAGCCAGAATTTAATCCGACCTGATCTAAGCCGATACGCATTCGATTTTGATGATTTTCTATCCATTGAATTTCTATCAATTGCTAGATTTCATCTAGAGCAGTAAAATTCATCTAGGACTTCTTTCAATCTAATTTTTATTTAGATTTCTTCATATTTTGATTATCAAAGAGCTCCTTAATCCCACATTGCCCAAAAGAAAACTGTCCAGCCTCCTAGCTTTATAAAAAGGACCCCAAGCCTCTAGAAATCGATATCTCAAATCAAGGTGAAGCTTTGATACAGGGTGAAGCTAGGCTCTGGGTTAATGGTTGCTTCAAGGCAATTGGTACCGAGAGAAAAAGTTAGGCTTCTACACCATCTTTCCACCAATGTTGATCCAAGATCAGAGATCAGGCTATTTTATTTTATTTTATTTTATTTTATTTTTAAATTTTATGTATTTAAATTTTAAAATTTTACTTAACAAAAATTTTATTTATTTTTTTTGCACTTTAATTTTAGCTCTTTATTTTTATTATAATTTAATTTCTATATTTTAATTATTATTTTTTACTTTTCTACAAGTAAATGCTAAGATCTAATTAGTAGATCTTAGTACCAAGTTTAAATTTCTGCACCTTTTAATTTTTATTTTTTATTTTTTGACTTCACTTTT
This sequence comes from Cocos nucifera, assembly GCA_006176705.1. NCBI lineage: Eukaryota > Viridiplantae > Streptophyta > Magnoliopsida > Arecales > Arecaceae > Cocos > Cocos nucifera. The sequence goes on from QRFJ01002690.1 coordinate 239,681, forward strand.
GATTTTAAAACTTTTTTTTTTTTTTCAAAAATCAAAGATTTTAAATCTAAAAATACTACCTTCCTTGTGAATTCGATCCGACTCACTGCTATCTATGTATTTTTAATTATTTTAAGAAGTTGGATTAAACTGATAAACATAGTATCTTAACGATAACATCACATTCTTATCAAGTTTTTGGTGCAGTTGCCGGAGAAGGAATAGATGCTATTTTTTTCTTTAATTTTTTTAATTTTTTTAAATTAATTATAAATATTTTTTTAAAATATTGCTTAATAACTTTTTATTTATTTATTTTGTAGAAAAAAAGAGAAAAAAAAAGGAACAAGGAAGAAAGCATCTAATCTTGGTGAGATCAATCCTAACTCTAGTCCTCTTTTCTTTTTATTTATTTATTTATTTACTTTATTTTTAAATTAATTTAAAAAATATCCATTTAAATCTAATTAAAAGTCTCATGATAAGATTAGAAACTTTAACTGCTTAGAGCATGCATCATATTAGTTTTATTTTTATTTTTATTTTTATTTTTTTGGTGATTGCTGAAGGCAAAGTAAGCCTTTCAGAATTCAATTAGTTGCATGCATCTAGTTTAAATTGCATAGAACCCTTTGACTGAATTTTTTTTTTGTATATCATATTAAATCAACTTAAGGGCATAATCCAATTAATCAAGATAAGGTGGGGATTTAATCACCCTTCCTTGGCCCACAAATAATCAACCAGCATCATGCATTGACCTAAACCTTTAAATTGAAATCAATTAGACATCAGTCCTAGGAGCTCGAGCTCAATAGGAAAAGGAACACTAAGAGTTGAACTAGGTTAGGGTTAGTCAATTTGACTGGTATCTAGGAAGGTGGTTCAGGAATGACTGGGTCCGAAGAAAGGTTGTTTCTAATTGGTTCCGTTAGCTTACCTGGCCAAGCACAATTGATGTCTAAGGCAAGAAATGGGGGGACTCCCACCGATCTTACACTTACTTGGCTAGTTGATTGACTGATCCTACACTTGGAGGGCTTGAAGGTGACCTTGACAGTTAGGAGCTGTCTAGATCTAGGATAACCCTTAGTCAGGATTAATTGACCAACTTGATTGCTAACCAACATCAAACCTAATTAAACTTAATTCTTCTCTCTCTTCTTAGTTCTAGGACTCCTTAGAACCTCTTCTTTAGAACTCTTCTTTCTTTTTTCTCCTTTCTTCTCTAAAAATAAAATAAAATTAAATTAAATAAAAATTATTAAAAATAATAATTAAATTAAATTAAATTAAATTAATAAATAAAATAATTAAAAAATATTTTTTAATATAATAAAATAATAAAAAAAATTTAAAAAAATTTTAAAAATAATTTTTGAACCACACATTAGGGTTGCACTAGTGCATGCGTAGAAAATCACTTTACCTGATCTAGTTGAACCCAATCATAAAATTAAAAAACTAAATTGTATTAAATCTGATAACCAAATGGCTGAAAATTTTAGAGAACCATCTAAGTAGATGAACAAATACTTTGTTCCTTCTATCTATAACCCATAGACTTGTATCTAATTACCTAAAATTCATGTTATCCACTATGAGATCAAGCCGACTACAATCCAGATGCTTCCATCTTTCTATGGGAACATCAATGAAGATCCTTATAAACATCTGAATGAATTCTTAAAAATCTGCTCTATGGTGAGAATTCAAAATTTAACTAATAATGCCCTCAGACTAATTTTATTTTTCTTATCATTAAAAGACAAAGCCAAGTACTGGCTTGGCACAATAGGGAGACCAATTAAAACTTGGGCTGACTTGCAAAGTGAATTTCTTAAAAAAAATTATCCCATAGGCCGAACCAATACTATGAGGTGAGCTATCACTGGATTTGCTCAGCTTCCAGGGGAACAGATTCATGAGTCATGGGAGAGACTTAAAGAACTTCTTAGAAAGTGCCCACACTATGGTCTATCTAAGTGGCAAATAATTTAAGCTTTCTATGAAGGTTTAGGAGACCAATACAGACAAATGGTAGATGCATCCTGTGGAGGTGCATTCATGAACAAGAGTGAGGACGAAGCCTATATCTTATTTGAAATCCTGAGAGAAAACTCAATTAACCATGCTTCATTATCTTTTTACCAAACCTGGGCAGAGATCCATGAATTTAAACATCTAGAATTTAGTCCTAAGACTGCTTCAAATTTGATAAATAAAATGGACTTTCTTGCTCAAAAATTAGATCAAGTCCTAACCCTAGGTCAATAATCTCCTGCATAATTTACATTATCTTCTAATTATCAGGAGATTTATTCAATCTGTACTAGCCCAACCTATCATGTGAGTGAATGTCCTATGATTGCACAGTTTCCACCTTTTATCCAAGAACAAGTCCAAGCTACTAAAGGCTACTCCAAGCTGGTTAATGATCCATTTTCAAATTCATATAACTCTGGCTGAAGAAACCATCATAATTTTTCTTGAAAATCACAACAGACTTAGGCTCAGACCCAAACTCCATCAGTGCAAAATTATCAGAATAGACCTCAATACCAAAACTATGTTTATAATAAAGGTCAGCCTAGTAAGCCTTTCCAGCCACCATATCATAATCAGCCCTCATACCCACCTCCTCAACAAACCAATCTAGCTGATGATAGATTTAACCAACTTCAACAATTGATTCTGACTCAACAGCAATCTATCGCCAGGTTAGAAGCTCAAATTGGATAACTAGCTGAATCTAACATGAGGAGGGAACTAGGTCAATTGACGAGCCTACCAATTTCAAACAATCCACCTAATGTCCACCAATCATTTGATTATCAATTTAATGTCTCACTTAAGAATCCCCAATTCGAGAATGCGAAAGTAATTTCTGAACTTAAAAGCTATAGGATTCTTATGGATCCATACCAAGACCAGGTGAGTGAGGTTAGTACTGATGCTAGCCAAAATAAAAATTTAGAGAAATTGGTTAGTACTGAGACTAACCACATAGAAGAACTCGAGCCAGAAATTAGTACTGATGCTAGTTCCAGTTTAAATGAGATAGAAAAATGGGAAAAGAGAATAGATGATTTACTTGAGACTTGTAAACCTAATGTCCTATTCCCTTCAACACTGAAAGCCGATTTTTTTTACAAAAATCAAGAGGCATGTAATGAAGAGTCAATGGAGTTATTTAAATAAGATCATATTAATTTACCTCCAGAATTAAAACCACCTTTAGTCACCATTCCAACACCCATTGAATCAAACTTAACTCCTAATACAAAAAGTCAATTCATGAGCATTTTAGAAGAATAAAAAGGAGAAATTCTTAGTAAACATGGGTTTGACAATGGGGTCATAAATTATGTCCCTAAAATTAATAATGATTATATCAATAATGAGATTATAAATCAACTTTCTGAGATTGGCAATTCAAAACCATTGAAATTTGTCAATCCAATATTCAACACAGGATAGTAAGCTGCATTGTGTCTGACTGAAGATGGTAAACTTAGTGCTTGTTGGGAGGCAACCCAATATTTAGTTTTCTTTCATTTAATTTATCTTTTTAGTTTATTTTCTTTTTAGGACAATCCGAATAAGTTGGAGGTGAAGGAAAATCCTGATTTTTCGGTCCAAGTTCATTCAGATCTGATCAGATCAAGAGATATATTTCAAAAAAAAAAAATTTCTTTGATCTATATTAGATCTGAGATGTTTCAGATCTAATTCTTATTATTTTAATAAATAAAATAAATAAGGATAAATTAAATCAAATTTAATTTACCTGATTTGGGTAATCCTATTATCCTATTGATGATCCTGTATGCAGCGGAAGGTTCTGGATCTAGCCATGCAAGCGCTTGGCCTCTACCGGTATCCACTCAAGCTAGATCTGGAGATCCTCTTCTTCTCTATCATGTCTCCAAAAATTAGATCTGGATCTGATCTGGAGGATCTTCAAAACTCCTTTTGAAGATCAGCAGTCGTCCTTTTGCAGCAGCGCAGCCTTCTTGCTTTTTGATCGCCTTTCTCTTTGATCTGGATCGCACCAAACAAAAGTCCAAAACTCCTTTTGGACGTGGAGAGCAAGGGGAGAAGAGGTTTGGCATGGAGGAAGGAGGGGAGAGGCAGCCTTGGGGCGTGGGGAATTATGATTCAATCATATCACAATTGAGTTGGGCGCAGGGTCTTATTTATAGACTAGCTGTGATCCAACTCCTCTTCTTCCCAACCAATCACAACCCTTTGTGAAATCAGATCTAAATCTGATTGGTGGGAATAGAGTCCCCTGGATTCCTCCTTAGAGGGCGCCTAAGACCAGTCAAAGTTGGTTCTTAGGAGAACTCTAATTGGAATCCAAAAAGGGAGGATGGAGTCCTTGTCCAACAAGGACTCCTAGGCGCCTCCAACTTGGGCACACGCCTAGGGTGGCGTGCGCCCTTCCTCCTTGCCAGGTTCTGGCAGGGGGACAAGGCCCCCACCAGCTCTCCAATAGGTGCATGACATGTGGTCAAAAGTCAAAGTGTCAATGGTCAACGTTTGACCAGTCAAAGGTAGACTTTTGACCAAAGTCAAAGAACAAGAAATGGCAGGTGACCAAAAATGGCAGGTAATGTCTTACAAAATAAGACAACCTTTTCTGACTTGGACAACCTCCAGTCAGACCATATGAAGGCCTCTGATTGAGCACAAACTCCTTTGGCTCAGTCAGGACAACTTATTTATGATAGTAAAAGAAGAACGTTAGGTTCAATCGAGTGCTAGCACGATTTTCTTGAACCTAATTGAATCTCATTCAGATCAATTGAACTAGATCAGTTCAATTGATGATCACCAGATTCAAACCCTTGTTTGTGTGACCCAGTTAGGTTCAGTTCTGTATGGTAATGGGATATGTCATGATCTCTATCATCGACATCATCGAAACTCCTTTCGATGGATCAGAACTCTTCTGATTCGAACAGCTAGAATGATCGATCATCTAAATCATTCTAATTGCTCCCAAAATCCACCAGTGACACCTAGCAGTATATGGTGGCAACCCATCAGAGCTGAATGCGAACCTCTTGGTGCAGCTACCTGTGTGATTAAGTTCTTCTATCTTGAGCCCCGATCGATCAGATTAGGGTTAAGGTGAACTCGTCAAACCCTAGTCTCTGTCATATGATGTAATCATTCGATTCGAGTCCAATGTGAAAATCTAAATAGAAACTCTTTCTATTATTTCACTCTGCCATGGCCATGGCTTCTGGACTTGATTCTCATGATCATCATAGGGCTGCTCCTCTACCACCGAGGTAGATAGATTCCATCTTGATGCAATCCAGTTCCTACAATGAACATGCTATAGCCAACATACACCTCAGGGTTCCATATGGCTAGGAGACCGAGTAATGGTGTAGTCAAACTATAACACCCTCAAGGTGAACTGCCGATGCATCTCAGGTCAAAGAACCAGACACACTACTGCAGCATCGAGTCAGTCATTGACGAGAAGGTAGACTTCCCTAATGACTACTCGAGGTGGTCACGCTCAGTGCCCTCGTTCTCTAACGAGTACCTATACTCTCGCTCCGGTGTCTCCACACCGTAGACTCAAGACTCATCTACTAAAGAGAAGCGATTGTACACCAACCTTCCGGATCAATCACCATCCTCGTGATGATCCTATGGTCGGGAGCAATTTATGAGTTAATAATGATTATTCATGTCTTAAATTTTCAACTCTTGAAAATATGAATTATCATTACCATTAACTCAAAGGATGTATCACAGACACTAAATACACATATGTGATAGAAAATAACCCATTTATTGATTTTAGTCAAAATTATAATTTTGCCCCTAGAAGTGTATTACAAGTGTCAGCCAATTCTGGCTTCTAGGGCACATATATCTAACAATCTCCCACTTGTCCTAAAGCCAATTGGCTACAAGTCTAAGTCCCATCTTCTCAAGGTGGGCTTCGATCTTCTGCTGGCCCAACGGCTTTGTAAGTGGGTCTGCCACATTATCTGCGGAGTTTCGACTCTCTTGACCTCGACTTCATCGTAACCGCTTCTTGAGGTAATCTGCTTGGATGGGGTGGTATCATCCAGTTTGCTTGGAACTCTTCCAGCTGACAGCACCACCATTGCACACAAACAGACTCTTCCAGATGTCGACTTTCGATCATCTATATCGGACATGAAATCCGAGTCTGTGTATCCCTGGACTTGGAGTTCTCCATTACCAAAGACCAACATCATATCCTTAGTTCTTCTCAAGTACTTAAGGATACATTTCACAGAAGTCCAGTGTTCTTCACCTGGATTTGACTGATATCTGTTGTGACACTCACAGCATGGGCTATATCAGGTCGTGTACATAGCATGGCATACATGAGGCTCCCTATTGCAGAAGCATAAGGGATCTTGCTCATGCGTTCTATTTCCTCAGGTGTGCTGGGGCACATCTTCTTGGAAAGATGAATACCATGTCTGAAGGGTATTAATCCCCTCTTAGAGTTTTCCATACTAAACCTCTTTAGTACTTTCTCTATGTACATCTTCTGTGAAAGTCCTAGCATCCTATTCGGTCTATCCCTATAGACCTTAATTCCTAGAATAAAGGATGCTTCACCTAGGTCTTTCATGGAGAATTCCTTGGACAACCACATCTTGACTGATGTCAACATGGGAATATCATTCCCAATAAGGAGGATGTCATCCACGTACAATACGAGGAAGACAACAGCGCTCCCACTGACCCTTTTGAAAACACATGGTTCCTCTTCATTTTTGATGAAACCAAACTTTTTGATCACATCATTGAAACGAGTGTTCCAGCTCCGAGATGCTTGCTTAAGTCCATATATGGACCTTTGCAGCTTGCAAACCTTGTGATCAGTATCACTGGATGTGAAACCTAGCGGCTGTTCCATATAGATATCTTCCTCAAGATATCCATTTAGGAATGCCGTTTTCACGTCCATTTGCCATATTTCATAATCGAAATAGGCTGCAACAGCAAGCAATGTGCGGATGGATTTTAGCATAGCCACTGGGGAAAAGGTATCCTGATAGTCAATGCCTTCTTCGCGTTGACTATAACCTTTTGCCACCAAGTCTAGCCTTGAATGTCTCCACATTCCCATCTGCACCAATCTTTCTCTTGAAGATCCATTTACACCCAATAGGTACTATACCTTCTGGTGGATCTACCAAGGTCCAGACTTGGTTTGAGTGCATCGAGTCAATTTCTGACTGCATTGCCTCTAGCCATTTCTCGGAGTCGATATCTGATATCGCCTCGTTGTAGGTTTTGGGATCATCACCATGAGCACCATTACCTACGAGGAACATTTTCTCTACATCCTCTGAAATAATACCTAAGTATCTT
>QRFJ01002691.1:0-25830 GCA_006176705.1 Cocos nucifera
AATCCAAAAGGGAGGTGGAGTCCTTGTCCATAAGGACTCCTAGGCGCCTCCAACTTGGGCGCATGCCTAGGGTGGCGTGCGCCCTCCTCCTTGCCAGGTTCTGGTAGGAGACAGGCCCACCACTCTCCAAAGGTGCATGACATATGGTCAAAAGTCAAAGTGTTATGGTCAATGTTTGACCAGTCAAAGGTAGACTTTTGACAAAGTCAAAGAACAAGAAATGGCAGGTGACCAAAAATGGCAAGTAATTCTTACAAAATAAGACAACCTTTCTGACTTGGACACCTCCAGTCAGACCAATGAAAACCTCTGAGTTGAGCACAAATTCCTTTGGCTCAGATAGGACAACTTATTTATGATAGCAAAAGAAGAACGTTAGGTTCAATCGAGTGCTAGCACGATTTCCTTGAACCTAATTGAATCTCATTCAGATCAATTGAACTAGATCAGTTCAATTGATGATCACCAGATTCAAACCCTTATTTGTGTGATCAGTTAGGTTCAGTTCTGTATGGTAATGGGATATGTCATGATATCTATCATCGACATCATCGAAACTCCTTTCGATGGATCAGAACTCTTTTGATTCGAACAGCTAGAATGATTGATCATCTAAATCATTCTAATTACTCCCAAAATCCACTAGTGATACCTAGCAGTATATGGTGGCAACCCATCAGAGCTGAATGCGAACCTCTTGGTGCAGCTACTTGTGTGATTCAGTTCTTCTATCTTGAGCCCCGATCAGATTAGGGTTAGGTGACTCGTCAAACCCTAGTTTCTGTCATATGATGTAATCATTCGATTCGAGTCCAATGTGAAAATCTAAATAGAAACTCTTTCTATTATTTCACTCTGCCATGGCCATGGGCTTCTGGACTTGATTCTCATGATTATCATAGGACTGCTCCTCTACCACTGAGGTAGATAGATTTCATCTTGATGCCATCCAGTTCCTACAATGAACATGCTATAGCCTACATACACCTCAGAATTCCATATGGCTAGGAGATTGAGTAATGGTGTAGTCAAACTATAACACCCTCAAGGTGAACTGTCGATGCACCTCAGGTCAAAGAACCAGACAACTACTGCAGCATCGAGTCAGTCATTGACGAGAAGGTAGACTCTCTAATGACTACTCGAGGTGGTCACGCTTAGTGCCCTCATTCTCTAACGAGTACCTGTACTCTCGCTCTGATGTCTCCATACCATAGACTCAAGACTCATCTACTAAAGGGAAGCGATTGTACACCAACCTTTTGGATCAATCATCATCCTCGTGATGATTCTATGGTCAGGAGCAATTTATGAGTTAATAATGATTATTCATGTCTTAAATTTTTAACTCTTGAAAATATGAATTATCATTGCCATTAACTCAAAGGATGTATCACAGACACTAAATACACATATGTCATAGAAAATAACCCATTTATTGATTTTAGTCAAAATTATAATTTTGCCTCTAAAAGTGTATTACAAGTGTCAGCCAATTCTGGCTTCTAGGGCACATATATCTAACACTAACTTGCTCAGGTAATAGATATGATCTATAAACTTCATACCTATATTTGACGTAGTATAGATCTAGGTTGATTTGATCAACCTTTTTTTTTTTTAATTTTAATTTTTGATTTAATATCATACATTGCTCATGTAATAGATTAAAGATCTAAGTATTTATATATTTATTTAAATAAATATTTAATTTATTTAAGTCTTTCACTATAAGATCTTGAAAAAATTTCAAGATTTATCCATAAAATCCTAGATCTGATTCCTTCAATTGGTATCAGAGCAAGGTTGTTATTATATGATTTTTGTACATATTTAGATTATTTCTTAGATTAAATTTAATTTATAATCTAATTATTAAATTTAAAATTAAAAAAAAATAGATCTCATGAACTGCCATAAGATTGTCCTGCTGTAAGGTTTATCCCTTATAGTGAATATGTTGTCTTAGTTCATGATGATCTAACTCTAATCATAAATTTATTAGATTTAATCTAATTTTATTTATAATTTAATAGATTTAAAATAATTTTAAATCTAAAAATAAAATATTTTAGATTGTGTGGATTGCCATAAGGTTGTCCTACTGTAAGATTTATCCTTTACAGTGAATAGGTTGTCCTAGTACGTGTTGATCTAAAATATTGATCATAAAATTTTAAATTAGATCTAAGTAATTTTATGATTTGATTAAAAATATTTTAATCTAGTTTTAATCTTTATAAATATGTTAGATTTGATCTAGGAAGATTTATGATTGATTATTATTGAAACTATTTTAATTACATGAACCTGTTTAGATTAGATCTAAAGTAGATTCATGTTTATGTTACTTGCATATTGATTATGAATCAAACATGCAACTTGGTTGATAGAACCATGTTGTAAAAGTATTTTACAAACATAAAAACTATTTTTGAAAAGCCAAACCCCAACCCTCATCCCAAAACTTAATTAAGAATTAAGAAGTTGTTTGATTAAGTTCTAGGATTATAAATTGAAGATCCTATATATGACACGAATCATAACACATTAGGTTAATGGGTTAGTGGGGATTAGATCCATTAATTGGGTTAGACCTAGGATTAGATTAAAGAATGGACTTAATTAAAGAATTGACTAAATCTAATCAATTGTTGTCTTAGATTAGGTAAAGGATTCTCTAGATCAATTGCAATAGTTGTAGTTGGTCAAGTCCATGTCTTTAACAAGACCCAAGATGGACTTGATTCTTGACTACGCGGTCTAGCACGAACTGTTAGATTGATTTAATTGAAACTAATTAAACCAGTTGATGTCTAAGATAAATCAGACCAATGATTTTTAATTAGCAACTCGCTTACCTGATCATTTCTGATGGTGTCTAAGGCAAGCCTGGCAGACCCTTCCACTGATTGAACTTACCTGGCCTCTTGGTGAGATTATGTTTTGATCAGATCGCTTAATTATTCGAGCTGACCCATATCAGCTAGGTAAATTAGTTTAACTGATTTAGATGCTCCTAGACCAGCCTATTAATGGTCTTCTTTAAGCTAATTTGGTGAAGTTAGTGGAAGGATCATGACAAGCTAATTAATCTGATCTACTCGCTTTAATAAATTAAATCCTCTAAAATTATTAGGTCCCTGAAATGAAATAGTTATATGATAATTGGATAATAGCCTTTCATTAAAGTGGATGATAATGAGTCCATCAGTTGGATAATCATTGGAGGCCCAAAGGTCTGGTGCTTATCCATTGATGGAATTATCCATTCATTATATGATCTCTTGGATACATCTTTCTAAATGATGGTCAGATGGACCAACCAAAGTTGGACCTGATCAATCATTGGTAGGATGGGTCAAGTATGGTCATGTTAATAGTTGGACCTAATTGGACCCTTTTCTGAGAAGGCCAAAGCCAACTGATCAAGGCTTGGGACAAAATTTAATTACTAAAAATTATTTAAAGAAATAATTGATTATGAACCTATCCTTAGATGTACATGGATGGAACAACCAAAGTTGGGCTCGTGTACTGATAAGCATCATAAATTTACCAATAAAAGTATTAATTTATCAATTAATTCATATTAATTTTTAAGAATTAATGATTAATTTATATATAATTTTTGAGAAATTCATATTTTTATTAATTAAAAAAATAATTATAAAATAATAAAATTAAAAAATAAAATTTTATTATCAATAGAAAGAGTTTATTTTTTTGATCATCATGAAATAAGTTTCACATAAAATGGAGCTAAAACGAAGAAGATATGAATTTTTAAAGAAATAAAATAAATAAAATTTAAATAAAAAAGAAAATGGCTCAGCCGGCTCCACAAGCCAAGCCACCAAGCCAAGCCAAGCCATCAAAGCCGACTCAGCCATTGAAGCTATTAGTCGGTCCACGATCCAGGCATGGACCGTCAGCTTAGCGAAAACCGACGAATCACAGTGCGACACGTGGCGGACCTAGATCCTTAAAGGGTCCACAAAAATTTATCGCAGCTCACAGGGCAATCTAGTCTTTTCACTCGGCAATAGAGGTGTTGATTGGTTGTGGTGTGTAGTGTGGCTGGTCCATGCAGTCCATGGGAATAGTAATTGCATGATCGGATGGCTGCGATTGATTGCGGTCATGATCGGACGGCGGTGGTTATTTTCGGGTTTGATTCAAATTCTATTAGCGATCTGGTACGATCCGATGGCCAGAAAACCAAGTGATGAAGATCCAACGGTCCAAAATGCTCCCAACGATGATCAGAACTCTCGATGCATGATTTGCGGCTAGATTTCCTCCATCAACGCGCGATCGGACCGTCAGAATTTAATCCGACCTGATCTGGGTTGATACACATCCGATTTTAATGATTTTTGGACCGTTGGATTCCTATTTATGGCCAAATTTTATCCAGAGTAGCAGAATTCATTTAGAACTTCTTTTAATCTAATTTTTATTTAAATTTCTTTATATTTTGATGATCAAAGAGCCCCTTAGTCCCATATTGCCCAGAAGCAAACTCTCCAGCCCTCCTAGCTCTATAAAAAGGATCCCAGGCCTCCAAAAATCAACATCTCCGATCAAGATGAAGCTTTGGTACAGGGTGAAGCCAGGCTAGGGGTTAATGGCTATTTCAAAGCAATTGATGTCGAGGAGAAGAGCTGGACTTCTACACCATCTTTCCACCAATGCCAATCCAAGATCAGAGATCAGCCTATTTTATTTTATTTTTTTATTTTATATATTTAAATTATGAACTTTTTAATGCAATATTTATTTTTATGCTCTTTAATTTCATATTTTTTTTATAATTTAATTTTTATACTTTAAATTATTATTTTTTTTATTTTATTATAAATAAATGCTAAGATCTAACTAGTAGATCTTAGTACCAAGTTTAAATTCCTGCACTTTTTAATTTTTGCTTTTTATTTTTTGACTTTACTTTTGATCCCAGAACTCTTCTCTTTTCTTTTTCTTTTGTAAAATCAAAGATTTTAAATCTAAAAATACTACCTTTCCTATGGATTCGACCCAACTCACTACTATCTATAGATTTTTAATTATTTTAAGAAGTCAGATTAAACTGATAAACACGGTGTCTTAATGACAACATCGCGTTCCTATCAAGTTTTTGGCGCCGTTGCCAGGGATGGAATAGATGCTATTTTTTCTTTGATTTCTTTGATTTTTTTTATAAATTAACTATAAATATTTTTTTAAATATTACTCACTAATTTTTTTTTATTTATTTATTTTGCAAAAAAAAAGAGAAAAGAAAGAAAGCATCTAATTTTGGTGAGATCAATCCTAACCCTAATCCTCTTTTCTTTTTATTTATTTATTTACTTATTTTATTTTTAAATTAATGTAAAAATATCTATTTAAATCTAATTAAAAGCCTCATGATAAGATTAGAAATTCCAACTGCTTAGAACATGCATCATATTATTTTTATTCTTATTTTTTTTTTTTTTTTTTTTGGTGATTGCTGGAGGCAAGGTAAGCCTTTCAGAATTCAATTAGTTGTATGCATCTAGTTTAAATTGCATAGAACCCTTTGATTGAAAATTTTTTGTGCATATTCATATTAAACCAAATTAAGGGCACAACCCAATTAAACAAGATAAGGTGGGGATTTGATCACCCTTCCTTGGCCCATAAACAATCAACCAGCATCCTACATTGACCTAAGCCTTTAATTTTAAAATCAATTAGACATCAGCCCTAGGAACTCAAGCTCAATAGGATAAGAAACCCTAAGAGTTGAACCAGATTAGGGTTAGTCAATTTGACTAGTGTCTAGAAAAGTGGTTCAGGGACGACTGGGCCCGAAGGAAGGTGGTTTCTAATTGGTTCCGTTAGCTTACCTGGTCAAGCATAATTGGTGTCTAAGGCAAGCAATGGGGGGACTCCCACCGATCTTACGCTTACCTAGCTAGTTGATTGACTAATCCTATACTTGGAGGGCTTGAAGGTGACCTTGGCAGTTAGGAGCTATCTAGATTTAGGATAACCTTTAGTCAGGATTGATTGATCAACTTGATTGCTAACCAACATCAAACCAAATTACACCTAATTCTTTTCTCTTTTTTTAGTTCTAGGACTCCTTAGGACCTCTTCTTTAGAACTCTTCTTTCTTTCTTCTTCTTTCTCCTATAAAAATAAAATAAAATAAAATAAAATAAAAATTAAATTTAACTAATAAAAAAATATTAAAAATAATAATTAAATTAAATTAATAAATAAAATAATTAATATAATAAAATAATAAAAAAATTTAAAAAAATTTTAAATTTTTTTTTGAACAACACGATAGGGTTGCACTAGTGCATGCACGGTAGGAAATCGCTTTACCTAATCTAGTTGAACCCAACCATAAAATTAAAAGGTTGAATTGTATTAAATCCGATAACCAAATGGCTAAAAATTTTAGAGAACCACCTAAGTAGATGAAAGAATACTTTATTCCTTCTACCTATAACCCATCGACTTGTATCCAATTACCTGAAATTCATGCTACCCACTATGAGATCAAGCTGACTACAATCCAGATGCTTCCATCTTTCTATGGGAACATCAATGAAGATCCTTATAAACATCTGGATGAATTCTTAAAAATCTGCTCTACGGTGAGAATTCAAAATTTAACTAATGATGCCCTTAGACTAATTTTATTTCTCTTATCATTAAAAGATAAAGCCAAGTACTGGCTTGGGATAATAGGGAGATCAATTAAAACTTGGGCTGACTTGTAAAATAAATTTTTTAAAAAATTTTACCTCATAGGCTGAACCAATACTATGAGGTGAGCTATCACTGAATTTGCTCAGCTTCCAGGGGAACAGATTCACGAGTCATGGAAGAGACTTAAGGAACTTCTTAAAAAATGCCCACACCATGGTTTGTTTAAGTGGCAAATAGTTCAAGCTTTCTATGAGAGTTTAGGAGACCAATACAGATAGATAGTAGATGCATCCTGTGGAGGTGCATTCATGAACAAGAGTGAGGACGAAGCCTATACCTTATTTGAAATTCTGAGTGAAAACTCAATTAACCATGCTTCGTTGTCTTTCCACCAAACCTGGGTAGGGATCCGTGAATTTAAACATCTAGAATCTAGTCATAAGACTGATTTAAATTTGATAAATAAAGTGGATTTTCTTGCTAAAAAATTTGATCAAGTCCTAATCCTAGGTCAACAATCTTCTTTACGATTCACATCATCTTCTAATTATCAGAAGATTTATTCAATCTGTGCTAGCCCAACCCATCATATGAGTGAATGTCCTATGACTGCACAGTTTTCATCTTTTATCCAAGAACAAGTCCAAGCTGCTAAAGGCTACTCCAAGCCGGTTAATGATCCATTTTCAAATTCATATAATCTAGATTGGAGCAACCACCATAATTTTTCTTGGACATCTTAACAGACTCAGGCTCAGACCCAAATTTTATCGGTATAAAATTATCAAAATAGATCCCAATACCAAAATTATGCCTATAACAGAGGTCAGCCTAGTAAGCCTTTCCAGCCACCATATCATAATCAGCCCTCATATCCACCTCCTCAACAGACCAATCTAGCTGATGATAGATTTAACCAACTTCAATAATTGATTCTGACTCAACAGTAATCTATCGCCAGACTAGAAGCTCAAATAGGATAATTAGTTGAGTCTAACACGAGGAGAGAACTAGATCAACTACCAAACCTATCAATTTTAAACAACCCACCTAATATCCACTAACCACCTGGACCAAGTTATCAATTTAATGTCTCACTTAAGAATCCTCAATCTGAGAATACCAAAGTAATTTCTGAACTTAAAAGCTATAGGATTCTTATGGACCCATACCAAGACCAGGTGAGAGAGGCTAGTACTGATGCTAGCCAAAATGAAAAATTAGAGAAATTGGTTAGTACTGAGACTAACCACATAGAAGAACCCGAGCCAGAAACTAGTATGGATGCTGGTTCCAGTTTAAATAAGATAGAAAAAGGAGAAAAGAGAATAGATGATTTACCCGAGACTTATAAACCTAAAAGTCTGTTCCCTTCAACTCTAGAGGTCGGTTCTTCTTACAAAAATCAAGAGACATGTAATGAAATATCAATGGAGTTATTTAAGCAAGATCGCATTAGTTTACCTACAAAATTAAAACAGCCTTTGGTCACCATTCCAGCACCCATTGAATCAAACTTAGCTTCTAAAACTCCATTCATGAGTATTTTAGAAGAACAAATAGGAGAAATTCTTAATAAATATGGGTCTGAGAATGGAATCATAAATTATATCCCTAATAATTAACAATGAATATATCAATAATGGGATTACAAATCAACTTTCTAAGATTGGCAATTCAAAATCATTGGAATTTGTCAATCCAATATTTGACACAGGATAATAAGCTGCATTGTGTCTGGCTGAAGATGATAAATTTAGCGCTTGTTGGAAGGCAACCCAATATTTAGTTTTTATCTAATTTATCTTTTTAGTTTATTTTCTTTTTAGGATAATTTGAATAAGTTGGAGGGAGAGCCCAAATTTTCAAAGGCATGTGCTGGACCAAAAATATAGTCAGGTGTATTCTTTCATGTTGTTTATTACACCCTTTATTTTTTTCTTCTCCATTAAGGATAATGTTGATTAAGATGGAGGGATAAAAATAAAAATTTTAAAATTTTAAGTCCTCAAAAAAGTTAGTATTTAGTATTTAGACACCTGATTATGCTTAAGAATCGAATTAAACTAAGCATTTTTAAAAGAAAATTGATACATAGATCAGAGAATTTGTGAGATATTGAGGAACCAAGTATTAAGAAAATTCAATAAAGAGTTAAGTCTAGAACATATGAAGTCTTTCCTTAGAGCATTTCTAATTATTTCTACTAGCATCAAAGAAAAGTCTACTTTTTATAGGCTTATGTAGGATAACAATACGTTTCTTCATATAATAAATTTATTTTAATAAAATAGTTTTTAAGTACTTCTCACTAAGTAATCGGGCCTCTTTGCCTAAGCAAGCATTGAGTTTTATGTCAAAAGATGGGAAGGACAAAGAAGCTCATTGTAAAATTAGTCTTAACTCATAGCCTATTTGATTTGAACTAGTAAGCCCGAGAGGTATTCTATACCTAGTGCCCTAAAGCCAACTGGTTTGAGAGTCATTGGCCCAAGACTCGCTACATGGATCAAATAGAAAGCTTAAGGGGTTAAGACACTCAATAGTGGTACAACATTAAAAATTTAAAAAAATATTGGTTTTCCACTGAGTAATCGAATCTCGTTGCCTAAGTAAGCAATGATATTCATGTCAAAAAATGGATAATATAAAAATAAAAATCAATAAATGAAGGATGGAAGTAGCAATACACTTGCCTATATGAAAGTTTAGACAAATCAGAGATAAAGATGGGATAATTTAAAAAAAGTTCTAAAAATTTTAATATTCTTTACTTAATTTTTCTATTGATAAGTATTAATACCCTAATGATATATCTTATTTAAGTTCTACTGAATATCAATGGCTATTTTGAAAACTACTTAGGTAAAATTCGAAACTCTAAAGTTAAAAAGATATTTAAAACTAAATTCTTTCTTTACTCGAGGACGAGCAAAGCTTAAGTTGGGGGGTGTGATAAGCATCATAAATTTATCAATAAAAGTATTAATTTATTAATTAATTTATATTAATTTTTAAGAATTAATGATTAATTTATATATAATTTTTGAGAAATTCATATTTTTATTAATTAAAAAATTAATTATAAAATAATAAAATTAAAAAATAAAATTTTATTATTAATAGAAAGAGTTTATTTTTTTTATCATAATGAAATAAGTTTCACGTAAAATGGAGCTAAAACAAAGAAGATATGAATTTCTAAAGAAATAAAATAAATAAAATTTAAATAATAAAGAAAATGGCTCAGCTGGCTTCGCAAGCCAAGCCACCAAACCAAGCTAAGCCATCAAAGCTGACTCAACCATTGAAGCCATCAGTCGGTCCATGATCCAGGCGTGGACCACTAACGCAGTGGAAATCGACGAATCACAGCGCGACATGTGGCGAACCTAGACCCTTAAAGGATCCATAGAAATTTATCGTGGCTCACAGGGCAATTTGATCTTTTCACTCAGCAATAGAGGTATTGATTGGCTGCAGTGTGCGGTGTGGCCGGTCCATGTGGTCCATGAGAATAGTAATTGCACGATCGGATGGCTGCGGTTGATTGCGGTCATGATCGGACGGTGGTGGTTATTTTCGGATTTGATTCAAATTCTATCAATGATCTGGCGTGATCTGATGGCCAAAAAACTAAGTGATGAAGATCCAATGGTCCAAAATGCTCCCGATGGTGATCAAGACTCCCGACGCATGATTTGCGGCTAGATTTCCTCCATCAACGTGCAATCGGACGGCCAGAATTTAATCCGACCTGATCTGGGCTGATACACATCCGATTTTGATGATTTTTGGATCGTTGGATTCCTATTTACGACCAAATTTCATTCAGAGTAGCAAAATTTATCTAAGACTTTTTAATCTAAATTTTATTTAAATTTTTTTATATTTTGACGATCAAAGAAATTCTTAGTCCCACATTGCCCAAAAGTAAACTCTCCAGCCCTTCTAGCTTTATAAAAGGGACCCCAGGCCTCCAGAAATCAACATCTCCGGTCAAGGTGAAGCTTTGGTATAGGGTGAAGTCAGACTATGGGTTAATGGCTGCTTCAAAGCAATTAGTGCCAAGGACAAGAGCTGGGCTTCTACACTATCTTTCTACCAATGCTAATCTAAGATCAGAGATCAGCCTATTTTATTTTTTTTATTTTATGTATTTAAATTATGAACTTTTTAATGCAATATTTATTTTTATGCTCTTTAATTTCATTTTTTTTTTGCAATTTAATTTATGTACTTTAAATTATTACTTTTTTTATTTTATTATAAATAGATGCTAAGATCTAACTAGTAGATCTTAGTACCAAGTTTAAATTTCTGCACTTTTTAATTTTTGCTTTTTATTTTCTGACTTCACTTTTGATCCCAAAACTCTTCTCTTTTCTTTTTCTTTTATAAAATTAAAGATTTCAAATCTAAAAACACTATCTTTTCTATTGATTCGATCCGACTCACTGCTATCTATAGATTTTTAATTATTTTAAGAAGTCGGATTAAACTGATAAACATGGTATCTTAATGACAACATCGCGTTCCTATCATGTACAGTCTATGTGGATTCTAGTACCCACTAAGAAATTAGGATAATTCCTCGAATTAGAGGTAGAGGCTATCAATTCAAATAAAATAGTAGGAGAAACCTTTTGATTAAAGTCCAAATATTTTGATTTAATAAATCAATTACTAATTAGATTTTGATTTTTCTTCATGCAGACATGGCCACTTCTCTATCGCTTCGATCATTGTTGGACAATGATAAGTTGGTGGGACCCAACTTTGGTAGCTGGTACCAAAAGTTGAAGATTATCCTGGAGCATGAATGGATCCTAAATATACTGACGGATCCTACATCTGATGAGCTAGCTGCCAATGCATGTGGAATAGTCAGAGACACTTATCAAAAGTGGCTCAATGATCGAACCACGGTGCGCTACATTATGCTGGCTGCGATGAGCGATGAGTTCAATCATAGGTTTGAGATAGTTCAGTCAAATGAAATGCTCCAAGTGTTGGAGGATTCTTTTGGCATACTCGATGATGTTGAGAGGCACAAGACTAGTTGCGCCATCTTCAATGCTAGAATGCGGGATGGAGCCTCTATCACTGATCATGTATTGTATATGATCTAGCTGATAGAGCACTTGAGCAAGCTCAACTTTTTCTTGCATGAACAACTTGGAAAAGATGCAATACTGAACTCGCTACCAAAGTCCTATCTTCCTTTTCTTACTCATTACAGAATGACAAAGCCTGAAGTAAACTACCATGGGTTACTAGGGTTACTTCAGAACTTTGAGAAGGATCACCAGCTTCATAAAGAGTCGATGAACTTAGTGGGAGGTTCATCTTCTGATTCTCAACCCTTTAGGAAAGGGAAGAAGAACAAGAAGAAGAAAACAAAAAAAGTACAAGTTCAGACTGGGACATCAGTGCAGGGCCAGATCAGGAAGATCAAGCTTGATAAGAGTCAAGTTGAATGCTTCTTTTGCAAGAAGTGAGAGCACTGGAAGAGGAAATGTCCTTAGTACATTGCCTCCCTAGATCCGAACAGGCAGAGAAAGAAACAAGCTATTGCTGGGCAAGGTATTTATATGATAACTCCTTATAATTTCTCTATTTATGATATTACTGACTGGGTATTAAATATCGGTAGCCCTTACCATATTTGCAATTCATTGTAGGGGTTGCAGATCAGTAGAAGATTCGAGCAAGATGAGAGATTCCTAAACATTGGAGATGGAAGACCAGTTCTAGTTCTAGCTTTAGACATTTTGAAACTTATATTTGAATCTCATACCGTTGTTCTTAGTGATTGTCATTTCTATCCTAGTTTCTTTTTAAATATCATTTCTATAGGCCTTTTGGCTATGAACAATTATGAAATTTCAATAAAGAAATGAGTTTGTAATGTCATTATGAATGGTGTTATTGCTTTCTGTGGATCATTGAATAATGGTGTATAAATGTTATCACAATCTGTTAATATAGTCTATGCTACTGGCAAGCACCCTAGATTAGATAGTGTATCAGATATCTATTTATAGTACTATAGGCTAGGTCATATAAATAAGAATAGAATAAGCAGGTTGACTCAAGAGAGAATCCTCGAAGTCAATGATTGTGAATCACTTCCAACCTATGAGTTCTGTTTTCTTGGTAAAATGACCAAGTCACCTTTTACTGAAAAAGATGAGAGAGCCAATGAGCTCTTAGGTCTAGTATATATTGATGTATGTGGACCAATGAGCACAAGTATCAGAGGTGGATATGTCTACTTCATCACTTTCATAAATGATCTATCCAGATATGGATATGTCTATCTGATGAAACATAAGTCACATTCTTTTGAAATATTCAAATGATTTCGAAGTAAAGTAGAAAAATAAACTAGAAAGAGTATTAAAACTCTTCAGTCTGACTGAGGAGGAGAATACCTTTATGATGAGTTTCTCACATATCTAAGAGAGAATAGAATTCTCTCCCAATGGACTCCTCCTGAAACACCATAGCATAATGGTGTGTCTGAAAGGAGAAATTGAACTTTGTTAGACATGATCCGATCCATGATGGGATTTGCCAGCTTGTCAATATCGTTCTGGGGATATGCACTCGAATCGGCTTGTTATCTATTAAATAGGATTCTAAGTAAGTCTGTAGTTAAAATCCTATATGAGATATGGATAGGGCGTAAGCTAGCACTTTCACACCTTAGGATTTGGGGGTGTCCAGTTTATGTCAAACAGTTAGTTACAGACAAACTTGAACCTAGGTCTGATAAGTGTATATTCATAGGATATCCAAAAGAGATCAAAGGATACTATTTCTACCATGCTAATGAACAAAAGGTGTTCGTCAGCCTTAGGGCAACCTTTTTGGAAAAGGAGTTCCTTGGTGAAGGAACTGTTGCCCCTAAGATTGAACTTGATGAAGTTCAACAAGTAGAATGTTCAATATAAAATGTTAAACCTAAGTTGGATTTGATTAGATTAGATCCGAAGCCTAGTGAACCCACACCATTAAGATGATCCGATAGAATACCGCACCATCCAGATAGATACTATAGATTCTTGATCCAGGATGGTGATTCCATCAAACTCGATGAGAACGATGAGGATTCGATCACTTATATGAATGCGATGTGGAGATCCGACTCTATGAAATGGCTAGAAGCTATGAGATTTGAAATGGATTTCATGAAGGTCAATGATGTATGGATATTAGTTGACCCACCTGAAGGGGTTAAATCCATTGGGTGTAAATGGGTCTTCAAAATGAAGAGGAGTGCAGACGAAAAGGTGAAGACCTATAAAGTCCATCTGGTTGCCAAGGGGTATCGTTAACATTATGATATTGACTATGACAAGACGTTCTTTCCTGTGGCAATGCTTAAGTTCATTCGGATCATGCTTGCCATTGCTGCCCATTTGGACTATGACATCTGGTAGATGGATGTGAAGACAACTTTCCTAAATAGAGAGCTGACCGAAGAGGTATATATGATACAACCTAAAGGATTCACATTCATAGATGAGTCCAAGGTGTACAAGCTTCAAAAATCCATTTATGGATTGAAGTAGGCATCTCAGAGTTGGAACATGCATTCTGATAAAGTGATCAAAACATATGGCTTCGTTAAGAACTGAGAAGAATTCTACATTTACAAATGGGCAAATAATCTAGTAGTGATATTTCTTATTTTGTATGTGGATGACATTATCTTAATCGAAAATGATATCCCCGCACTACAAGAAATAAAAGTCTGATTGTCATCACAGTTCTCTATGAAGGACTTGGATGAAGCATCCTACATTCTAGAGATGGAGATCTATAGGGATAGATCTAAAAGGATGCTTGGTATATCCTAGTCCACGTACATAGAAACTATGCCAAAAAGGTTCAGCATAGAGAATTTCGAAAAGAACTATCTTTCGATAGGCCAAGAAATTTCTCTCTAAGAAGGATTGTCCGACAACTCCTGAAGAGAGAGAGCATATGAGTAGAATCTCAAATGCTTCGACAGTGGAGCCTATTATGTATGCAATGACATATACGAAACTAGACGTGGCATACTCATTAGGAGTGGTGAGTAGATACCAGTCTGATCCTAGAGAAAATTACTGAATGGTGGTTAAAATCATCCTTAAGTATTTGAGAAATACTAAGGACCAATGGTTTGTTTATGATGAGTCAGATCTGAAGCTTGTAGGATTTACAGACTCCAGCTTTCAATCTGACCATGATGATAGTAAAAGTATGTTGGGGTGCATCTTTACTCTAAATGATGGAGCCATCTGCTAGAAAAGTTTCAAGCAACATATAGTGGCTGACTCTGTTTGCGAAGCAGAGTACATGGTAGCATCAGATGCAGAAAAGAAAGCTGTCTGGTTGAGAAAGTTCATCATCGAGCTTGGAGTAGCACCCTCCATTGATGGTCCAGTCCTGCTCTACTACGATAGCACTGGCGCCATGGTTCAAGCAAAGGAACCGAAGGCACACCAGCAGACAAAGCATATTCTACATCGCTTTCATTTGGTCCGTGAGATCATGGATCATGGTGACGTCGACCTTTAGAAGATCGACGAAAAGGGGAACCTAGCCGATCCCTTCACTAAAGCCCTGGCAATCAAGGAGTTCGACAATCATAAGTCAAAGATGAGTATTAGATACTGTGCTGAGTGGCTTTAGGATAAGTGAGAGTTATTGGAAATTGTATTCCAAAGTCAATCGTCAGCCTATTGACGATTGAGCTATTTTATAATTATAATTAATTTATTAATTAATAAAAATATTTTGACATCTTTTTCATCATAAGTTTACATTTTCTAATGAACTTCATTATTGTGATGAAGTCTTTAGGACTGTTTAGTTTCGATAAAGAGAGGATTTATCGATTAGTTCTTAAATTTGTTCATGATCAAATGATAGGCTGTTAATTAGGACAACAGCGTCTATCGAGCATAGGATGCTATATGCCATATAGGTTGGTTGTCCTTTTAACCAAGAAGTGTGGAGACACTGATATGACATATATGTGAGATGTATGGGTACATCGCTATTGAACATGACCAACTTCAGAGCATTCTACTATCGAGAATGTCTCTGATGGAATATAGGTATAAGTATCCCTTAGACCTGAGATCAGCTCAGTGACTTGCAAGCAACTCACTTTGCTTTGGTACTGGACTAACTGAATTTTTAATTCAGCAATGGAAGGCTTCTGGGCACAGTCAAGTACTTGCTAAGTCAAAGTGTGATCAAGATGGAATTGGCTACTCTAAGAGTTGGAGAAGAATGTATCACTGTATTTCAATATAACAAAATCTTGGCCAAGATAATCCATCAGATAGATTTGATATTTTAAAATATAATGTGGACAACCTGATCAAAGTTGACAATTGAACTCTGAGGTGTCCTATGAGCATTGTGGTCAAGGGGATGAATTATATGGAAACTATATCCGCATAAATTCTAAAGATGGTGTTCTACACCTTCGACCTATCCGATCATCGGATATCATTGCTAGATGATCACTTTGATTGGTACAAAAATTTATTCCTATGCTATCAACTTAGATTTAGACCTATGAGGTTACACACATTAGAGGTTATGATCTGATCAGATGGTTGATCAATGATTAAGAATCATTCTAGGGTTAAACAATCAATACGATTGGTGTTTAACCTAATGCAAGTGTTACCGAAGGATCGATTATTAATTGGATTGCTAATTGGCTTAATTTGATTAAGCCAATAGGCTGAGTTAAGTTTAATTAAATATGATTTAATTAGATTTGGTTTGGGCTTGATTGGATCAAGTTCAATTGATTTATTGAATAAGCCAAGTATAAGGAAGAACTAGTCCTAGTCTAACTAGGACTCGGATTAATCCAATTTTCTAATTTGATTAAAAAATAAATTATAATTAAATCTAATTAAATCTAATTTAATTAAGTTCTTAAATTAGTTAGATCCTTATTTAATTAGGTTGGTTTAATCTTGATTTTATTTGGTTAAAAGATCTTGTTTGATCAAGTCAAAATAGGAGTCCTAATGTGACTAGGACTCTCTATCACTTATGCCACTTAATCCTCACGCCCTATGCCCTTTTTATTTTGTTTCTTATGTGAAAATTCTATACTTCCATGGCTTCTCATGCCCTCTTTCTTTCTTCCTTTTCTCATAAGGCAATTTATTGGAAGACCAAGTCAAAAGAGGAGTTAGTTTTGCTTAGGATTCTATGAGATAGAATTCTTATTGACCAAAACACCTTCCCTTGAGTGCCACCCCCTCTTTTAATTAATTCTTCTCTTATTTCATGAAAATAATATTCTATTTTTGTACACCCTCCCTTGCTGGTCCATGCCAATAATTGTGGAGGAGGTGCCCAAGAGTTGGGCGCCCCAACAACTTCCCATGTTTGGACATTCCTAGTCTAGGATTTTGATCTAACTTGGACTCTTCTTTTTCTCTATTTATTGAATGAATTTTATTCTAATTTTTTTGTGGAACATAGAGATTTGGGAGAGGTTTGAGTTGTGTAAAAATCAGAGGAAGAGGGTCCTTGGGCATGGGGGTTCTATAGGCATCAAACTAGGTGTCTAGGTGAGAGAAAAGAGAAGAAGAAGAGGGTCTTCTTCTAGGACTGTTTTATTTTCAATCTCTTCTCTTTTTTTTTGAGTTTCTTCTAAGACAGTCTTAGATCAGTAAACTCTCATATTTCTTCTCATATTTTAGAGAGTCTAAATTTTGAAGAAGAGAGCATCGAATCGACCTTCGAAGAAGGATCAGTACAGTACTAGCATGCTATGCTGATTTTCTACGTCGAACTTCAAATCAGAGATCGTAGGCTCGTATGGATGACTCCTAGTGGCTGGACGCGTGTGCGGCTTGTGACTTCATCCTCAAGCCTAGATTAGCAAGTTAGAACATCTAACTTGCTTAGATAATAGATATGATCTATAAACTTCATACGTGCATTTTATGTAGTGTAGATCTAGGTTGATTTGATCAACCTTTTCTTTCTTGTTTAATTTTAATTTCTAATTTAATATCATACCTTGATCATGTAATAGATTTAAGATCTAGGTATTTACATATTTATTTAAATAAATATTTAATTTATTTAAGTCTTTCACTACAAGATCTTGAAAAAATTTCAAGATCTACCTGTAAAATCCTAGATTTGGTTCCTTCATTGTTGTGGTCATGGACTCAATAGCTATTATTTAGACTCAATAGCTATGGTTGTTTGGTTGGATTATTTATGGTATTTTGGTTTGAACATGTTAACTTTGGATTTTTGTATTTTGGTATTTTGGTAGGCTAGTGGATAGTTTTATTAGTATTTTTGGATTTGAACATGTTAACTTGTGTGATGTGTAGTTGTTCTAACAAACTACAAATGCTTTTTGCTGGAAGAAGTACAATGAAGTAAGCTATTTTATTTAATTTATGGATGGTTAATTTTTGTAATGTTTGATTTTTATTTTTTTCTATAGTTGTCTTATTTTGGTTGCATCATATGCTCTTTGTTCTTTTATTGGGTCTTCTGATTTTTATATCAGTAATTCATCCCTACTACTTATACAGATACATGAATATAAATTTGAGATAAATGATTCTTGGGATGAAGCTAAACTCTACTTTGATATAACTAGTGAGATATAAAATTTAGATCCTCCTATTACAATGTACACTTATTCAAATGTAGTTCCATCTTTCTTTTTGATTATGTACAGGTTCCTCTCAAGAAGATATATGTCAACTCTTTGAATGTGACAAGACTATGGTTTAATTTTGTTGCTTGCATGATATACTCTCTTTTTAGACCCATAGGCTGCATCCAATGGCTTAAACTATAGATTGCTCCACTAGAAAGGTTGCATCCAATGGCTTATCTATGGTTCCTCTTTATTTGGAATAGTAGCATGAAATACTTTTTCTGTACGCTGTTCTACTAGTTGCATTAAAAAAAAATTACTTCCAATGTCTAATTAGATGTCATTCATTGGTTGCTGGTTTAATTAAACCTTGTTCTTTGAATAATTAAATAAATAAATAAAAAATGAAAGAATTAAGCTCACATTGCCGTCTAATAGCCACGATGCTAGGATGATGTTGAGTGTAAGTCATAGTATATGAATTTTTAATATATTTGACTTAGGGGTATTTTAGGAATTTGATTTTACATTACCAGTAATCTACTTATCATACCAAACATGTCAATCTAGATTTTTAGTAATTTTATTGCAACATTACCTATTTGTACCAAATACAGTAATCAATATTATTGGCAATCTATCTAGATTACAGGTAATCCATATTACCACTGCCTGGTAATGCACCAAATGCAATTTATAAGTCACTGCAAGAGCAGCATGGAAGTCCCAAGAATTGGAGGCATTAAGCAATGAGCCAGCAGCATCGAAATAGCTATACTCTGCAGTCAAATAGATGGCTCTCTTCAGCACTCGATATACAGGCACCATCTCAGCTTCGAAGATCAAACTATTTCTAGATAGCCAGATCTAATAGGCGACATACAGTATCCAACCCTCTAGCTAGGTACAAGTTAACCCCTCAACTATACTTTGATGAATTGCATCCAGGAAGAGGTCCAGCCAAGGACCACTGCTCGCCTCCCAAGACTAATCATCCACCCTCCTTTAGATCAACCTTACCTATATATAATGCAAGAGGGCATGCTCCATCGACTCATCCTTTAACCCACAGACCAGGCAAGAAACTGTTAGATATATGTGCCCTAGAAGCCAGAATTGGCTGACACTTGTAATACACTTCTAGGGGCAAAATTATAATTTTGACTATAATCAATAAAATAGGTTATTTTCTATCACACCTGTGTATTTAGTGTCTGTGATACATCCTTTGAGTTAATGATAATGATAATTCATATTTTCAAGAGTTGAAAATTTAAGACATGAATAATCATTATTAACTCATAAACAGCTTCCGACCATAGGATCATCACGAGGATGGTGATTGATCCGGAAGGTTGGTGTATGATCGCTTCTCTTTAGTAGATGAGTCTTGAGTCTATGGTGTGGAGACACCGGAGCGAAAGTACAGGTACTCGTTAGAGAACGAGGGCACTGAGCGTGACCACCTCGAGTAGTCATTAGGAAGTCTACCTTCTCGTCAATGACTGACTCGATGCTGCAGTAGTGTGTCTGGTTCTTTGACCTGAGATGCATCGGCAGTTCACCTTGAGGGTGTTATAGTTTGACTACACCATTACTCGGTCTCCTAGCCATATGGAACCCTGAGGTGTATGTTGGCTATAGCATGTTCATTGTAGGAACTGGATTGCATCAAGATGGGATCTATCTACCTCGGTGGTAGAGGAGCAGCCCTATGATGAATCATGAGAATCAAGTCCAGAAGCCCATGGCCATGGCAGAGTGAAATAATAGAAAGAGTTTCTATTTAGATTTTCACATTGGACTCGAATCGAATGATTACATCATATGACAGAGACTAGGGTTTGACGAGTTCACCTTAACCCTAATCTGATCGGGGCTCAAGATAGAAGAACTTAATCACACAGGTAGCTGCACCAAGAGGTTCGCATTCAGCTCTGATGGGTTGCCACCATATACTGCTAGGTGTCACTGGTGGATTTTGGGAGCAATTAGAATGATTTAGATGATCGATCATTCTAGCTGTTCGAATCAGAAGAGTTCTGATCCATCGAAAGGAGTTTCGATGATGTCTATGATAGAGATCATGACATATCCCATTACCATACAGAACTGAACCTAACTGGGTCACACAAACAAGGGTTTGAATCTGGTGATCATCAATTGAACTGATCTAGTTCAATTGATCTGAATGAGATTCAATTAGGTTCAAGGAAATCGTGCTAGCACTCGATTGAACCTAACGTTCTTCTTTTACTATCATAAATAAGTTGTCCTGACTGAGCCAAAGGAGTTTGTGCTCAATCAGAGGCCTTCATATGGTCTGACTGGAGGTTGTCCAAGTCAGAATAGGTTGTCTTATTTGTAAGACATTACCTGCCATTTTTGGTCACCTGCCATTTCTTGTTCTTTGACTTTGGTCAAAAGTCTACCTTTGACTGGTCAAATGTTGACCATTGACCCTTTGACTTTTGACCACATGTCATGCACCTATTGGAGAGCTGGTGGGGGCCTGTCCCCCTGCCAGAACCTGGCAAGGAGAAGGGCGCACGCCAAGGGTGGCGTGAGCCCAAGTAGGAGGCGCCTAGGAGTCCTTGTTGGACAAGGACTCCACCTCCCTTTTGGATTCCAATCAGAGTTCTACTAAGAATCCAGTTTGACTGGTCTTAGGCACCCTCTAAGGAGGAATCCAGGGGTCTCTATTCCAACCAATCAGATTTAGATCTGATTTCACAAAGGGTTGTGATTGGTTGAGAGGAAGAGGAGTTGGATCACAAGAGGTCTATAAATAAGACCCTGCGCCCAACCCTAATTCTAATGCAATTCAATTGAGAAACCCCACGCCCCAAGGCTGCCTCTCCCCTCCTTCTCCATGCCATAGTCTCTTCTCCCCTTGCTCTCCACGTCCAAAAGGTGTTTTGGACTTAGGTTGGTGCGATTCAGATCAAGGAAAGGCGATCAAAAGCAAGAAGGCTGCGCTGCTGCAAAAGGACGACTGCAGATCTTCAAAAGAGTTTTGAAGATCCTCCAGATCAGATCCAGATCTGATTTTTGGAGGTGTGATAGAGAAGAAGAGGATCTCCAGATCCAACCCGAGTGGATACCGGTAGAGGCCAGGCGCTTGCGTGGCTAAGATCCAGAACCTTCCGCTGCAATCAGGATCATCTACAGGGTAATAGGATTACCCAAATCAGGTAAATTAAATTTGATTTAATTTATCTTATTTTATTTTATTTATTAAAATAATAAGAATCAGATCTGAAACATATCAAGATCTGATTGAGATCAAGAGAAAATTTTTGAAATATATCTCTTGATCTAATCAGATCTGGACGAACCTGGACCGGGAAATCAGGATTTCCCTTCAACTGGTATCAGAGCCATGGTTCTAAATTGTTTAGATCTGATTTTAATTTTATTTTAATTAGAAAATAAAGTGATTTCAGATGTCACATGAGATGTGATCAGATCTGAAATCAGAAAAATTAAAATTAAATGATTTGGATCTAAGATTAAGAAGATATGCATGACTAGTTCTAGAATAGAATAGTTCTATAGAATAGTTTTGCATGTCTTTGATTTAATCTGATTAAATCATATTTTAGATCTTCTTATTTACTATTTTCTGATATTATAAGTGTTATAATAACATCTGATAAACAGCAAATAAAAATTATTTAATTTTAAATATCATATGAGATATGATTGATGCATGTCTAGACTAGTTGTAGAATAGTTCTACATAATTGTCTAGATTAGAATTTATTTTGATTAGATCAATTTAAATCTAATTTTTTAGATTATTATGAGATAATTTAGATCTGAAAACATGCATGATTTGATACATGAGATGTATGCAAAATATGCCTTGATTAGATCTAAATTTGTATATGAGATATATGATATAGATCTATAACTGTTTTGTAGATTTACATGTTCCTGATTAAGGCGTTCCTCTTGGCCGTCCGGTCATAAGAACGAAGAAGGGTTTAAAGGCCCTCTCTTCCCATTCGATGGGGTGTTCTTATGACGTGTAGGGGTGCTGCGTGTTCGTCCTTAATCAGAAACCCAAAACTTACTTTCTGCAAAACCCTAGATCCTGAAACCCTAGGATTTATTGTGCATATTTTGTTTATGAACCCAACTTAATTAAGAATTAAGTTTATGGAATATTAATTAGGTCTAAAATTGAGAATTTCAGATCTAAGACATATTCATAATACTGGGTTCGGGCTTGGGTAGCTCAATTAGGTCTAAGCGGTTGATCAAACCGAATCAAGAGTTGGTTAGATGGGATCAACAATGCTTAAATTGACCAGCCTAATAGGATTAAGTCTGGGTCAAGATCGAGTCACGATCAAGCAAGACCTAATTAGGCTCAGAGGTTAGAGTCTGGATTGTAGGCTAACCCAATTGGTTCTGACTCAACAATTTGGTGTCTAAGGTAAGTTTGGCACAGACGACCGACTGGTTTTTAATTGGAAGCTACTCGACCTGAATGCGTTCTTGTGCGAGTTAACGGCATATTCCTTCCACCGGTCTCACTTACCTGGCCATATCTGTTGACACAGTTCTGATCTGAGGTGGTCAATAATCCGAGCTGAACCCATGCCACTAGGTTAGTCATAATTGTTATGACTAAGCCAAGTCTAGTTTAATGAGACCTGAATCAATTCTCCCTAAGAAAAGATTAAGTCCGAGGTCTTCCACCATTGTAGACGTGCGGGCCCTTCCCGGGGTTGATTGTTCTCGGCTGGATACAGTGGCTCAGTTGCACCGGGAAGACGCAACCATGTCTATTAGGCATTGGATGCTATGGGCTGGAGGATGAGTTGGGCTCAATATTTCCGGATACGGTGAGAGACCCAATTAGGAACCCAGTCTATGCAAATGGTGGGTCTGACTTAACTAAGGAGTGGATCAATATTCCGGATACGGTGAGATTCATGAATTAGAGACCAAGTTTGGGTGCACCATGATTAGAGAATCATTGAACAAGAGTTGTTCACTCATTGGCTAACCCATCACCAATAACTGTTAGGTGAGGTGATGAGTCAGTTGGTGAGACCGCACCACCCACTAGAAATCATCAATCGCGGAGATTTTCGCATCTCTACAGAGGGAGTGTAGGGATCCGAGAAAATAGTGGGAGCTAATTTGTTTAAAAATAAAATCCCTAAACAAATTGGTCAAGTCAAAATTACAGTATCTAACTAGAATCTTTGACTCTCTACAGGAAAATGTCTGCGTCCAACCCACTGGCACGTATCCTAGACACACATAGACTGACTGGACCCAATTATAAAGATTGGCTCAGGAACTACAAAATTGTTTTGGGTTCAGAGAAGTTAACACATGTTTTGGACCAGGACCCTCCCACCTTACCAGCTCGTCCATCCACTGAACAGAGAGCGTCTCTGGAAAAATGGATTGACGAAGACAATAAGGCCAGATACTACATGTTGGGCTCGATGTCTGATGAGCTCCAGCGCCAACATGAAGATATCGGGACTGCTCGCCAAATGTTGGCTCACCTGCAGGAGATGTTTGGTGAACAGAGTCGCGCAGCCAAATATCAAGTCACGAAAATGACTTTTTAAGGCTAAGATGCGTGATGGGCAGTCAGTCCAAGATCACTGTCTGACAATGATCAAGGACATGGAAGAGCTTGAGAAGCTCGGTGTGAAGTTGGACTTGGATCTGCAGAACGATATTATTCTGCAATCCTTGACTGATGCATATGGGCAATTCATCATGAATTACCACATGCATAAACTTCAAAATTCCTTGGCCGAGTTGATGAATATGCTGGTTACCGCTGAGCTTTCTATGAAAGGTTCTAAAGGCTCAGTTCTTGCTATGGAACGGACTTCTTCCAAAAGAAAGTCTTATGGAAAGAAAAAGAAGTCTGTGAAAAAGCAAAAGGTGGAAGGATCAAAGAAGAAGAAGGCAGAACCGAAGAAGAAAGGTCGATGGCAAAGGAAAGTGTTTCCATTGCAACAGCGACGGCCATTGGAAGCGGAACTGCCCTACTTACCTGGCCACCCTGAAAGAACAAGAAGGAAGGTCCTTCTGGAGGTATGCTCGTTATTGAGTCTAACCTTACGGTTTCTTCTGCATCCAGTTGGGTGCTTGACTCTGGTTCTAGTGCTCATCTGTGCACTTCTATGCAGGGTCTTGAGGATAGCAGGAGGCTGAGGGATGGAGACATGATCCTACGCGTCGGTAATGGAGCAAGAGTTGCTGCAGTAGCCGTGGGAACATACCCTCTTCGATTACCATCTGGTTTAGACTTAGTTTTAAAAGACTGTTATTATGTGCCTGCAGCTAGCAGGAATTTGATTTCTGTTTCATGCTTAGCACAAGAAGGTTATGTGATCACCTTCTTTAAGGACCATTGTAACATTCTTTATGAAAGAAATAAAATTGCAAATGGTTTCCTTGTTAATGGTCTTTATCAGTTGCATATTGATGTACCTATTTTAACTATCGAGCAAAACGTGAATGCCAAACGACCTAGGGATAGTCCAAACGACAGATATCTATGGCACCTGAGATTAGGTCATATAGCAGAAGATAGGATTAACAAATTGGAGAAAAATGGGCTATTGAGTCCATTGACTTTTGAGTCATATCCAACTTGTGAATCTTGTCTTCAAGGCAAAATGACTAAACTCCCTTTTGTTGGACATGGGGAGAGGGCCACAGATCTCCTTGCCCTAGTACATACTGATGTGTGCGGCCCATTCGATGTGCCGGCTAGAGGCAATTTTGTCTACTTCATTACCTTTACCGATGATCTGTCTAGGTATGGGTATGTGTATCTTATGAGACACAAGTCTGAAGCCTTTTGAAAAGTTCAAAGAATTCAGACATGAAGTAGAAAAACAAACTGGAAAACCCATTAAGGTTCTTCGATCAGATCGAGGAGGTGAATACCTTAGCCGGGAATTCCTAGACTATCTTAAGGAAAATGGCATAGTCTCTCAATGGACTCCACCAGGAACACCTCAACTCAACGGGGTTTCAGAACGGAGAAATCGGACTCTATTGGATATGGTTCGATCCATGATGAGCTTCACAGACCTCCCTGATTTTCTTTGGGGACATTCATTATTAACTTCAATCTATTTACTGAATAGGGTTCCCTCTAAAACCGTTCCTACCACACCGTATGAGATATGGCACGGTAAGAAACCAAGTCTGAGTCATCTCAGAATTTGGGGTTGTCCGGCTCATGTCAAAAGACAACAAGCGGACAAGTTAGAGTTTAGGTCCTTTAGAGCTCGATTCATAGGATATCCTAAAGAGTCATTAGGATACTATTTCTACATTCCAGAAGACCACAATGTGATTGTGAGTCGACATGCCATATTTCTTGAAAAATAGTTTATTCAAGATAGTGGCATTGGAAAGCAGATTAAGCTTGATGAGAAAGTCTCACAAGCAGAACGAGCTAAGGACCAAGTGGAACC